>JAHWFP010013121.1:0-10662 GCA_023313725.1 Lithobius niger
CACCTTGGGTGCCCCCACCCCCTCCGAATCCCGCTTGGCCAAACTGTCAGCCAGTTCGTTACCAAAGTGGCCAGAGTGGCCCTGGATCCATCCGATAGAGACAACACACCCCATCTGAGAGAGAGTGGAAAGTTTCCACCCAAAGTCAAACGCAATTGGGTGGGTGCATTGTAGCGCCCAGAAACAACGACGCAAGAACCCAAGCCCTGCGCGGCAATCAGTGAGAACATGGAACTCTGGTAGCTGGACAGCAGTACCAATGTCCAGAGCCACCGAGATTGCCACAAGCTCCCCGATAAAAGCAGATGGGAGAGAGTCCAGCATATAGGAGTACGCTAACCGATAACCAGGAATGCATTCCCCAACCCCTCCCACAAACCGATCTTGAAGAAAGGAAGCGTCACAATAGATCGCCTCACTGCCCTCAGCAATAGCTCCCTCCTGCATCGCCTGAGCCACCACAGAACGCCACACCCATGGTGCCTTAGGGTGCACCATACACCGTGGAGAAAATCCTAACAGCCCTGCATGCAATAGCAGCGTGATCCCGTGGAGGTCCCATGCACCTTGAGACAAAGACATATAATCTAAAATAATGCGACCCAAGGGGTCTCCCTCACCGTGCGCCACAGCTTGCTGGCAGACCCTGACCAGCAGTTCCTTAGCCCTCAAGGACAATGGTGCATAACCAGCCTCAACTTGCAACGCTGGGATAGGCGTCAAGGGTAGACAACCAGTTATCACCCTGAGACACTGATTCAGAGACACCTGTAGCTCCCGAACCGCCTTCTTAGAGACTGCCAAAACTGGAAGACGGTAATCAGCACTCGAACGCACGAATACCCTATAAAAGGAGGTAATCGTACCACAACGAGCGACTGTCTTGTTGTTGGCCAAGGCTTTCAAGACATTGCCCCTCGCCGTAATATTCCCTTTAAAAGCCGTCATATCCTGTGCCCACTGGAGTTGCGGGTCTAGCCAAAACCCAAATATCGAACCTTCGCTTTAGCCCATACCCGCATACCATCTACCAATAATTACCCCTCCAACTTGCTACCCCACCGAAAAATCATTAACTCCGTCTTAGCACTGGACAGTTGGAGGCCCCAGGCAGCCAAGGCTCGAGAACCCAAGGCAACCGTCGCCTCCAGAGCCGCCAAGACGGTGTGCAAGTCCTTGCCCGTAAGCCAGACGGCTACATCGTCAGCATAGGCTACCACATTAACCACCGCGCTAAGTTCTAGTAACACATCATTAATCGCCACAGCAAATAGTGCTGGGCTTAAACAACTGCCCTGCGGAAGGCCTTTTTCTGTAGATCGCACATCCGACCAAGCACCCCCAACCTTAGTAGCAAACTCCCTCCTGCCAAGGAGAGCACTCACAGCGGCCCTAAGTGTTCTACCAACACCAAGACGATCAAGGGAATACCCTACCCACAATATGTCAACCACATCGTAGGCTGCTTTGATGTCAAGGAAAACCGCAACGGCAAAACTATCGTTGACCCAGGCCTCTCTAATGCCTGATTCCAGAAATAACATCGCGTCTTGTGCCCCACGATTCCGTCGAAACCCAAATTGCATATGGAAAAGGCCCTGCCCCCCTCCCCCCCCACGAGTCTTCGATCTGCCAGACCACACGGTTTATCAACAACCTTTCGTACACTTTATGTGCACACGAGAGGAGTGCAATTGGCCGGTAGCTTGTGACTACAGTCCGGTTTTTCCCTCTACCTAGCACAGGAGTTAAAACTGAAAAGAGCCAAGAACGAGGCACAGAGGCACCATCAAAGCGACTCTGATAAAAATCCAAAAGTGAATCCCGGCCCCTAGAATATCCAGCCCCATCAGATCACCGGATAGGGTGCAAGAGTCAAGAGCTGCAAGAGTCAAGAGCTGCCACAAGTTCCTGCATCGCCAGCGGTGCATAAGACCCCTCAGAATCACTCAAAGGATACACCGTGGGTGGGTAGGGCCTCAAGGAGCCCCATAAACATCTGCAAAATTTGCGTTGAAGGCCTCCGCCATTCAGTGACCAACTAGGACCTCCACCAGAAGCTCCAAAAACCCAAGCCATAGTAGAATTAGCATCCTGAGGTCGCACCAGAGCCCAAGCACAAGAGATAGGAAGACCCTGTGACACCTGATCACAAAGTCTGGCCCCATATTGCATTTTCTCCCGTCGGAGGATGAACCTAGTTTCCAGAGCAATCCCGAGGTACTCGAACCACCTTTGATCAGACCGGAGGCGAATGAACCGCTGCCATGCATGGCGTCTGTCCCTGATAGCCATTACGCTTGCCGGCGTCCACCAAGGAACATCTCGCCTACCCTTCCCCTTATTCACCCTATGCTTCTTCCCCTTCCCTGAAATCCACTTCTGAATCCAAGGGGCAAAATCACCCGATTCTACTTTCGGCCTAACCGAATACCGGTGGTCATCCAGGACCCTAGAGTTAGCACCATCCCACGACAATGCTACAGGAAAATGGTCGCTACCTCTAAGGTCCGTTGAAACCTCAAAGGAGAAGCGTGGCACCAATTCACTTGTGCACATAAACATATCTAAAACGGACTCCTGAATACTCACCCCATACTTACGCACAAATGTCGGTGTACCGTTCTGAATCACCATAAGATCAAGTTGCTCCAATGAGTCAGCAATGACATTACCCCACGCGTCACAGCGCCTGATGCCCCAGAGTGAGTGGTGTGCATTAAAATCCCCACCCAACACCA
Source organism: Lithobius niger (assembly GCA_023313725.1). NCBI lineage: Eukaryota > Metazoa > Arthropoda > Chilopoda > Lithobiomorpha > Lithobiidae > Lithobius > Lithobius niger. The sequence continues at coordinate 2,742 of JAHWFP010013121.1, forward strand.
AAGGCCTAGGGAGGGAGGCAACCCACGCCACCCACTCCTGCTGGGACCCACGTCCAGTAACATGCACCACATCCACCGTTAGCCGCCCCACTCCCCACCACACCCTAAACACGTATGCATACACTCCCCTGCAGAGGGAGGAGGGGGGAACAGAAAATAGCACCCAGTCCCGAACGAACACCCTAACCTCCGAATTAGCCGGCCCAACAATTCCAATAAAGCCTCTCATTACTGGGATTACACCCATTGGTAGCCTCGTCACCAGTAAACCCATAATTTCAATTTTCCCACCTACCACCACCATGAAAGTAGGGTAATAATCATTGTTACTGATCAGAAAGATCGACTACGACCTACAAAATAGGCTATTACGTTCAGGCCAGTGTGTTTGAGTTTTCATGGCTAAAACGCGAGACAAACTTTTGTAGTCTTTTGGGTGGTGTTGCCTTGAATAATCATTTCCTACTGACTTACTGACCTCTTCCTCGGGTGTACAGCCGTTTAGCCGAATCCCGTTTAGCCAAGCAAGCGAAACCTGTTGTGACATAAGAAACTACAACTAAGAACAGGAATTAGAAATGCTTCTTTAAATTCCGCAATGTTAAAATTTGTATAGAATATTTTGATTCGGTAAAACGGAATGCAGCGAAACTGGAATTCCTTTCACGCCTAACTTCAATCAGGGCTTAATTTTCGACTAAACGGGAAGACACCCTCCCTCGGCTGGTACGCTCTCGCTTGGCTCTGTGTATGTATCTTGGTCGGCCTTGTGTTTTATTTGTGTTTGTTTAATTTGAGGTTTTTCTTACGAATTACAAGTTTTGGTTGTATAATTTATGATATTACTAGCAGTTGTGCCGGGCTTCACCCGAATATTTGTTTTGCCCGTGGTTCTTTCCCAGTTTTCGGTCTGGGTGACCTGAATGTTGACTGCGACAGGCTATTTTTCTACCTATAATACTCACCTTTCCTCCCACCCTCTTCCCCTATCATCTCCCTGCCCTGAGCCTCAACGTTCCCCTCCTCCTTTTGCCATATTTTGTAAAAACTGAATCGGTCTCCAGCCCTTACAACCCCAGTTTCAGTCAATGCTGAATGGTAACAGACGCACTGCCCCCACGCTCCTAATCTCTGTAGTTGTTATATCATTAGAATGCCAATAGCAGGGCTAACAGACGCACTGCCGCACACAAGGGCATTTCTCGTTGAGGATTCCCTCTCCCCCCATTCCCAGTATCGCTTTGGTTTCAGCGTCCCGCACCGTATGAAAAATAACTGCCATTCGTGCATGACGTCATTTAACACCTGCCACTGAGTAACTGTCCTTCGTGCATGACGTCATTCAACACTTCCCACTGAGATGACTGCGCAGAGCAAGCTGTTGCTCGAGGCAACAATGTGCCAATTTCAACTTCTTTTCAAGGCAACAATGCACCAGCTTCTACTTCAGGGCAAAGAATTGACACGCTCGCTCGTTTTATTGTAGGGGTTCTTCTGGTCGTCATTTTGGCTCTGAGACTACATTAACTAAATACACGCTAGTGTGTCGCGCCAAGTTAGGCAACATACATCACAACAAACATCACGTCAATTCAATTGTCGAGGTTGTAAACCATTGTAGCGCGACGCCATAGCGTCAAGTGTCTTGTATCCTGAAGCAAAGTTGGGCACATTGCAGGTACTTGGCTAAAACTAATAATGCGGTACAAAAGCTTAAATTGTGTTGAAATCGAGAGCAATGACCCACCTGACAAAAATTAACTCGTGTAGGAATGCCAGCTAAGCTGCTTTCAATGCAAAATCTGACCCTCGATAACGTTGCAAATCTGTTACTAGCTAGCTAGCTAAGTCCGCTCATCCCCATGTTAAATCCCATAGGGTGATTATTCATCGATGCCGAGTTAACGGGTAGGCTTCCAGCTATGAAAATGGACGAATGGGTGCAGTACAATATGAACTGCTTACCTTTTTTATGGTTTGGAGCCCGGGGCTGTAGAGGGGATGGCGTGGGAGGACGCGTAAGTAGAAAAATATTGTTATAACCATTGTTAGCATTGTCGGCATCGTCTCTCATTGGACGGTGAAACTTCGGACAATGACAACGTGTATACTGACGTGCGTGCCTAGACACATACTAGTGTATTACACTAAACACACGCTAGTATTTCGTGCCAAGTTAGGCAACAAACATCACATCAATTTAATTATCGTGGTTGTAAACCATTGTCGCGTGACGCCATACCGTAAAGTGTCTAATATCCTGAAGCATAGATGGGCACATTTCAAGTACTTGGATAAAAATAATAACGCAGTACAAAAGCTTATATTAAGTTGAAATCGAGAGCAATGACCCACCTGACAAAATTAAATATGCAAAGCAAGCATTTAACTAAAGTGGGAGCTGCTATCGAACCTCAAGATGCAGTAAATTATTCTTAGATTGGTACTCTGGAAGCAGACGTTCAAAAACTTAGAACCGAATAGCCTCCTTCCAATAGGGCGCGTTTACGCCGCGACTCGCCTTTGTATTCTCGCAGCTAGAACTCAATCGCGATGGCAAAGGTGACATTGCCATGGTAACAAAGCTACATGGATTAGCTAAATCCGACATGGTTTGAGTAAATACTTGCAAGTCTTATAATCCGTGCCAATAATATAAAGAATTCCTCATGACGAAACAATTTTCCCAAACGCTTCTGAACTCACGTTATTTGCTGTTTCCGTTGCGAGGCGGCAGACATAAAACTGTCGCCATGTTGGAATTTGAGATAATTTGTAGCTTCTAGCTCTGAGAATGCAAAAGCGAGTGGTTGCGTAAACGTGCCCTTACTCTTCTCGCCGACGACGAGTTGGCATTCGCCGTTTCTAGTGTTGAAAAACATAAAATGTACATATGTGGGTCTGACAAAGATTTTTATGCAAAAAATAAGCAAATTAAGGACGTAGTTTCCCCCAGCATGCTGATGACACGGCCAAAAAAAAGAGTACGTTGACAGGAATTGCATATTACAGGATGACCAGAAAGTATACATCTATGCAACGGCCAAACCAATTAGAGGTAAACCTACTTTACCGAGTGACGTGGCTACGAAGAAATTTATGCATGAAAACTGTTCAGATAATCAGTTTTAGCATGAAAAGCCCTTTGAAAAAAGCAGGCAACTGGTTTGTTAATTCCGGTCCTCTTTCAAGTTTCGTGTGTACAAGTTCTGGTTTAATTCATAAAGCAATTTTGTACTGCAGCGATCCGAGCGTAGCACTCGTTGCTATATGTAAATCAGGAATGAAAGCATTTTACATTACTAAAATAAAGGACGAAATTCAACAACCAACACTTTCGAATATTCTTTATGAACTAGAAAAAAAATACCCATCGCAGTACACCCGCTTGAAGATTTTCATACAGAAGATGTTTATTTCCAGTTAGATTTGCACATAACTTTTAAATAGATGACTCGTCTCATTCTATCTAAAACAATTTTGTAATTCTGTGCCTCAGAGAAGGCGCTTAGGAAAAATTAGCAAAAGTTACCGCACCAAATCTGGTCAAAGGTTTGCATGCGCTTGTAATTGTATTTAATTCCCAGTCCCAAGTAGTTACCCATGGACCGGGGAGGACCGATGTTGCCGAAACGGTGGAATAGGCAACCCAATGACGTTCGTCTCCATCGTGGTAATCTTCTAAGTTTACGATTCCTTTTTTACCAGTAGACCTAAGTTTTAAAGGAAGTGTGTCTTCAATAAAAGCACCTCCAAATTTCGGAATTTTTATTATTCTTACCAGTCTTTTTAAATCACAATTTATTAAAGGTTTATGAAAGTGTATTAAACCCTGGGTGGTCATAAGTAATGACCTCTGCAAAGGGCAATTTTTTTTGCTGCTTCGTGTTTTGCTTGTTTTTTCTTAGATCTGGAACCTTCCACTTGCTTCTGATGTCGCACGAGTTCAGCTAGAATTTTTGCTTTGTTTTGTGCTTTTTTTATATAGCGGTTACCAGCACTGCAGTCCCCCCCCCCCCCCCACACACACACACTAAGCCTCCAATTCTGACTAAAATCGGTCCTAGCAATGTCAATGGCAAAAACCCAACTTTCTTTTTTCGCAGTTTTGTTTTGAGTACCACGCCTTTTTATTACTCAATAAACAACTTCAACTTTTCTTTTATCTAACTTTAGATTCCTTTACCTATCACCAATGAGCAGAGCATGACAGGTAGTATTATCTAAAAGCACGGCCACAAACAACTACAGTTTGACTTGTACGTCCGCAATTCCGAAATGAAGTCTTTCGAACTGTTTGAAACAATCCAACACCACAGGGGATTGGCGTTCTTGAACTGAAGCAAGTCGAAACTCAAGTCAATGGTGTCATAACACAGCTGCCTAAATTGCTGTGCTATTCTGTACAGGCTGACATACTATCCAGTGGCAAAATTGAAGTTCAAATCCAGAAACGGATATCTCTTGGAATTTAGAGTCACATAAAAATCCTTTAAACGGCAGTCGTCGAATACAGCCGGATTTTTAACTGAAGACCCTGTCTGTTCGTCTGAAAAGCTAACACTGTCCACCAAGATTTTTCAATGGCGGAAGTAGTTAGCATGCACCAGATGACGCTGGTATTTTGAGGAAGCTAGCAACTGTCATAATGCCAGTGTTTAAATCCTAAATTCACCGTGGTTTCGTGGTCGATATGTTTGCAAGAGTTAACATTTTGCTCGTCCGATGCCATGACGTTGGGAATGCACCATGAAATGCTATTCAGAACGACTTTGCCATTTGACGCGGCTGCAGCTTTGAAGATGGCATTCGCATCGCTAGCTATTATGCAAGTGAGCACATGCTTAGTTCCACATGATGAGTTTCATGGGCATTGCGAAGGTAACGCTTCCTTAGGCAGTTGCTTCTTCTATGATGGACGCATGCTGCTGTTGAATCCAAGTTGTTGGTTAGTGGTGCTACCCAGCCCCTAACACTGGCTCAGCAATGCCGGTTGATCCGCCGAGCACAGGAGTGTGTCGAAACCTGGATAATTTAACTCGTCGACTTGTTTATCACCTAGATGGTATTTAATATTAGAAAACAGGAACATGAGAGGGGTATTAATCATTGTTACTACGTCAGTGTAAGCGCAAGTCCAGTCATCATCCTTTAGCAACCTGCCTTTAATCAGTAGGTAGCTGTTGGCAACGTGCAGAAATCAATCTTGGCGTTTTTTGTGTGTACCGATTTCGGAATTTACGTTGTCGAGATTCGTGCCAACAATAAGACTGTAGGCGCACGATTCAATGTAGGAATTGTACGCCGAATGTTCGTTTATTTTTAAGTAGTCTTCTGCTACATTCATTTTCTGCGTTTAGTTATAATGTTGATGAAAGCTTTGTTTCCGGACGTTAAACCATTTGTTTTTGTATTATTGTCTTTAAAATTAAGAAGAGACTCCTTTCCCTTTTTTCCCAAACACGATCATATTGTCTTTTTTTAAAGTTTTATATCTCAAATGAAGTCGCACCATAACCATCTCTCCATTCAAATCCAATGGCTTGTTGGTCTAATTAGTAAGCCACTCTCTTAATATTTCTGATAAATTGGTAGTAACTGGGAGGTAAATTAAATTATTAGGGGACTCTTTATGATTTTAAAACCGGGAGGTGATATTGGTAGAAAACAAATATAAAGTGGGCTGGGTGTTGCTGTTTAGGTCAGAATTACCTGTGATATCAACGTGCACAAAAATCGTAGTTACGCACATAATGTCGACAGCATTTTGACTTTCTCGACTTCTCACATAGTTGCCTAGTCGAACCCCAAGACTCAAGCCATGCTCCTGTCATCTGAAAATTATATTCAGTAGTTCGAATCGGTAATTATGGAAGTTGGTTCTTAAAAGTGTTTACATTCAGAAAAATTGAAATGGCTTCCTTGTTGTGGGCATTTCCATCTATCGATGACTTGAGAAATTTATTCAAATCCTCAATCTCATAAACCCCCAGAGAAACTATTAATTTTTGCCAGGAGACACAGCATCTGCGGTGTACTTAATTTCGTAATTTTATGAGGTAATGTTGTGCATGCTGTTGTACGTGTCTGAATTAAGCATAGCCAATTCATAACTTTTTGCAGAGTCCAAATGAATCGGTATGTTCAGGAGCGCATTATATACACGTCCTTTAGGACGTGGGAGTCACCATCGTTTTTGTGTTATAATGCATTCCAGCGCTTGTCGCAAGCTTACGAGGCATGCACGTTGTCCTCTTGCGGCCGTAATACGTACTAAAAAAAAAAGCGCTTCGACTAGCAACTTATCATTACCGGTGGGGAGTTTCGGTTTCGTATTTTTTTCCACCAATGGCAGCTTGGTTGCACAACAGCCAATCAGAGGTCGAATGTACTTTTACCTGACCAAGATTTCGTCTGGTTTGCAAGGCATCAAGGATATAGCGATGCAATCCCTGATGCAATGCACTCGGCCATCGACTGGCTGGCTTCAAACTCCAGTCTAGAACTACCAAGATCGTTTTCGTTCCCGTAATGAAGGGGTAACCGTCTGTTATTGGTGTGCCACGCACTCTCACACTTGAATAGAGTACCTAAGAATCGCCACTGGAGAAGAATTTACGCAATGTAAATACGGTTGTTTTAAAATATGCTAAACACGTTTTAGACAGATTTAGACAGAAAGGTAACGGGTTTGTAGTGGTGGACGTCAAATGTGTTTAGCCCTAATATTCAAACACACTCTTAAAACACATGTTGCGTTGTAAACAAACGTCTGTCGTAGCGTTCGGGACTGCAGTGAAGACGTGTGCAGCCACCTAGACAAACATTTTTTAGTGACCTTTTTAGTGTAGATGGCTGCACACTAGTCTTTACTGCCGTTCCCGGATGCTACGATCGGCGTTTGTTTATACTCGCTGCCCTTTCAGTTCTCTCAGCGCAGAGATGTTTGCAACACATTTTAAACGTAAGCATTTTCTTTTACACAATCTAATAAGCAATTTGTTTATTTTCTTTAAAACGTTACACTTACATTGAAAAGTGGTAATTGGCCTATCCCTAACTTTTACGTGAAATTCACAGAAAAAATAAAATCCAAAACAAGTGAGGATTCCAGTGTGGTGTTACAGATTAGGTCAAATAAGGTAGTTAAGCAACTTCGACTGCATTTCACCAGGTGGGGAATGAGTTTCATGCAAGGAACAATGTTTGGGGCATTATTAGGTTAGGTTAGTTGCCTCGTCTCGGAATTTGTGGAGCACGGGGCAGGAATAATGGGGGTGCTTTGGGTGCTGAAGCACCAGGCCACAGGCCGAAAAGGGCCTCAAGGGTGCCTCACGGTTACGAAACGGTACTATTTAAAATACATTTTTGTTTTGTTTTTACTGTTGTTACAGGAAGAAATTATTGTTCAAAAAAAGAAAACTCCTTTTTTGGTGGGAGGGGGGGGGGGGGGGAATGAGGCCACAATAAATCTTAAGCACCAGGCCTCTACGAGTTTTAATCCGGCCCTAGTCGGGCAGGGAACCAATTGCTAGGATGTACGCGCATTGTGACACTTACGGCGTGGGCCCCCCCCCCCCCCGAATAGTAAAATGTTTGTCGGGGAACATCTGTAAGGTTTCCGGAGACACGGCGGTCATGCTCATTTAGCACCTCACTCCTTTCGCTGTTCTAAAGAGTAGATTGAATTATCTACCGACACACCCCCCTACGAAGTGTACACAAAAAGTCTGATCTTACGAAAATAACTGCATTTAAAGGATTACGATTGGTTTTTCTTTCATATTAGTTTTGAGATGGGCAGGATTTTCGGCACCCTTTCCCATTCCGACAACCTCGTATAACCCCACGTCCTTAGGACTGGGCCATGACTTGCGCAATTGCTTTTTTTGCGTATGTGTAAAAAAAGTATCGGGGGGGG
>JAHWFP010013137.1:0-13189 GCA_023313725.1 Lithobius niger
GGCGGTGGGGAAAAACCTCACTGAACCCGGGAGAGCTTGCCTACTACTGTTTTAACCTGGAAAAAATCAACTTACCACTTCTACACAGTTGGTCTCGTCTCCTCTTCCAGTTACTTCACTGGCGTGCTTAGTTGACTGGGTGTCCCTAGTCTACACTCGAGGTGACTCCCTCAGTCTGAGTCAGCACTATAGTTCATTCACCAGTGTGTGCCTCCGTCCGGGCGTCCCCAGTCTACACTAAGGGTGACCCCATCCGGTAGAGTTTGATGATGGTGGTACTGCTATTCCATGAGCACACTGTGATCACCTCATCCCAACGCCCATGATGCGGCTAATGCGCGAAGCTCGTGTGCTCTAACTATAGCGGGGAGATCCCCGTGATCCTGTCCGTTCAAGTATGCTCTTTTAATCACGGCCCAGATCCTAGGCACGCCCTTATCTATAATTTCACCACTGTTTGAGTCCACCTAAAAAAAACAGTGGAGTTGGCTTGTTATGAAATTGCCGTTCTCCTTCTTATTTTCTGTTTTGGATAGGTAGAACCGCACCGCATAGCTCTTTCCGTGTTTGTCCACACTCTTTTAGAGCCGTAATTCGAACCGGCTTTGATGTCGTTCCCGGTTTGCAATTTTTTGCTCTGACATGGGCCGAAAACGTCAAAAATACCTCCGACCAGTCATACCAGTCCGACCAGTCTTTGGCAAAACTAATATGACCCTCATCCCTGGTGAAGGCTGCCAACTCACTTTGGCGTGCTGCCGAGGCTAAAGCGACTAGGAATACAGTCTTCTGGGATAGAGATAAAATGGACGCATTTCTAGCTGGCTCATATGGGGCGCCCATTCGACTTTGCAGCCCCAACGGCAGATTCCATGTGGGGAACAATTTCGTTTGTCTTGGTCTCCCACTTTCAAAGGCTGTCATCTGTTTGGAAACCACCACATTGGAAAACAGTCTTTGGATCCCCAACGCATGTCAACACGAACGATAGCCCTTGGGGACAACCTTTGACAAAAAGCTCTTCAAAGAAAGCTGTCAGCATTCGTAGGTCCTGGTTGCATGGGTCGCAGTCCGACTTTACACACCACTCGAACCACTTCTTCCATTTGGCATTGTAGTTACGGTGCGAGGACTCCCTCAAACACTTCGTAATCCTGGATGCCACTTCCGTCTTAAATCCCTCCCTCACCAAATTCTTCCTTAGAGTTTCCACCCTTGAAGATTCAGCATGGAAGGGTGTTGGTGCAGGGTCCTCACCCGATGCTGGTGATTGGCAAAGGAATGGATCCGTCTTTTCCAGCTCCATCAATTCTGGGAACCATGGAGGCGCTGGCCAACTACTAGGATGAATTTCCCTTTGGCCACTCTCAACTTGTTGATCATTTTCCACAGAAGGTACGCATTTAGACCTTCCCAGCTGATTGACAGTGTGTCCGTTGCCCAGGCCCTCCATCCGGGAACGGGGACACAAAACATGAGAGCTGATTGTTGTAGTGCAAACAGATCCACCTACGGGGTTCCCCACTGACGAAACAGGGCTTTCAACCCTGAGGGTCCAACATCCATTCCGTAGACAGCACCTGTGAACCCCGGGACAACTCTTCCGCCCACACGTTGAGACTTCCTGCTATGTGGCGAGGAACCGGCGAGATTTCGTACCGCATGCAGATCTCGAAGAGGCTGGAGGCTTCTTCCGTAAGAGATTTCGAATGTGCGCCTGCACCTTTCTTCACCTACGCAACAGCCGTGGCATGATGCCCATTGCATGACCCCTCAGCCTTAGCTTCCAGGCAAGGAGGGCTCTCCAAACTGCTCTGAGCTCCAGGACGTTGACGTGCAGGACCTTCTCTTCTTCGCTCCAAATGCCTGATGCAGTTTCCCCGGCAAGGTGAGCACCCCAACCTGACAGGGCGGCGTCTGAAAATATGAGCAACTCCGGAACGGGCTCGTGAATGGGCACTCCAACTTGAAGGTTTCCCTTCGCCGTCCACCACGACCAGCTCTGCCTCGGGAGGTCTCGTAGCGGAATGATGTCCACCCATCTGTTCCGCGGCTGCCCCGCTGTCTTCTGAACCAGTGGCCGCCAGTGGCCTAAGGGTACAAGTCTGGCATTGGAGTCCAAGAGTCCAATGAGCGATGCCAACTCCCTCGCCGTTACCTTGGTCCTTATGACGAATGTCTTCACCGACGTTCTCGTCTTGACGAACCTCTCCAGTGTTGGTTTTACCACCATTTTTACAGTGTTGAACATTGCACCTAGGAACACAACACAAGTGCTTGGAACTGGTCTGGACTTCTTGAGGTTTATACCAAGACCCAAATGTGAAAACCAGGAGCTGCACATTTCCCACTGCAGGGTCAAAAGAGAAACCTTCCTTGTTCCGAACCAGCCAATCTTCCAAATAGGCATGAGCTTTGATGTGATGTAGGTGCGGTATGCAAGCACAGGTTTCCGCATCCGGGTAAACACGTATGGAGCCGTCGCTAAGCCGAAGGGAAGAGATTTCCATTGGGACGATTTTCCCCCCCGCCACAAGGCGGAACAGATGTCGAGGGGATTGAGGGGAACGTGCAGATACGCATCCTCGAGGTCGATAGAAAATGGTATACTCTTCGTGCTGGAGTGAGTCTCGAATTGATTCGATCGATTCCATCTGGAAATGTTCCTTTGCGAGGTGTTGATTGAGTTTCCGAAGATTGAAAGAACTCGGGATCCTCCTTCCGTTCGGAATCGCCTTTGCTGGACTCCAAAAACCTGTACTGCCCCCTTCACAACCAGCAAATTGACTCCCTTGATAAGTTCTGGGATTTCGGAACGTCCTACCAGCCAGTCTCTAGTTACAAGCCTGGTGACGAATAGCGGTGTGTATCCCTCCTCCAGAGCTCGGATGACGAAGGGGTCCGACGCAATCATCTTCCAATGTCCAAGATGTCTGGCAATCCTCCCCCCCCCCCCCCCTGAGGGTGAGGGGGGGTGGGGGGGGGGCGCCCTGACCATGGCCAGTCACTGACGTGGAGGTCTTTTACCTCTTCCCCGGAACGATCCTCGGCCACGCTGGTAACTCTCTGGTCCTTTCCCGCGTGACAAGGAGGTGGGATGGTCACGAAAGGGCGAACGATCCTTTGACTTGTCCGCTGGCTATTTGCTGCTACTCTTTCCCCCCTATGGATCATTCCAATGTCCGGATGCTGGGTGTTGGATCTTTGCATACATAGGCTTGCTTCGATAGCTTCCATGGTTCGTGCTGACCAATGTTTGGGCAGGTCGAACCTTTTCTTTGAGTTCTGGGGCCAATACAAGTAACTGTCCATTAAGCAAGTCTCCAGAACCCTGAACTGGCAAAAGTCTCAACTTGCCCACTACATCCCCGGGAACCCAGTTGCAGATTCGAGGAAAGACATTGTTCATGAGTATTGCCAACTTAAACTATCTTTGTGGCATGAAGACGCTCGCTTAAGTTTAAGTTTTTCTTCTTCTTTGGTTAACAATGGTTGCAACAAGTGAAGCATATCAGCCATTAGGGCGCCGAACTTTTTTTTTTTTTTTTTTTCGTAATTCGTTGCTCCACACAAGTAGCTTTCGCATCAAAAATTACGTTGGCTGTGGTCTGCATCAACGCCAGCAACTCTTCAATTGAGAACGGCACCTGTCCTACTCCATCATCAAACAACTTTGCATCATCCCACACCACCACACTTTCGTGAACTTCAGCAAAGTCATTTTCGTTTGTTGACGTCATCTTATCTTCTCCCTCCGGTTGACAAGCTGCCGCCGTTTCGTCATCAACCAAACCTGCCGTTGCTGCCCTGGCCCTTTGATCTGCTTTCTGATCCGATTTCTTCCACGTATGCAAAATGTCCTTCCTAGTTGAACGATGATGCAAATCGCACAGTTCACATACTTTGGTGACGAAGTTTCAGGGCCTGCACTCACGGCAAAGAGGGTGAAAATCTCTTGACTGTTTCTTGCAGCTACACGCATCAAATTTCTTCGAATTGAGTCTCCCACGTAATAGATCGTTTGATTCTTCTATCGTGGTCATAATTCTGCCCAGAAAAGTTGATAACTTTGCTTCCAAACAAGAAAACAAAGGCAGCGATGCCAAACACGTCCTACCCTAACAACGTGCTCAAAATGTGATGAGGGGAACAAACAAGATGGCGGCCTCCTAGTTAGGAGTAGCAGCGCCCCTGGCGGGAGAGGAGAGAAAGTTTGAATACAAGCTAAAAAAAGGGAGTTTTTTAGTTGATAAATGAGCAGTGATAGCGTAAAATGATGATTTTAAGCATAATTACTGAAGTAAGTATTTGCAGGTAGTAAGAAATACACAAGTTTGTAATGACTATGCCAATGAGTACCGATGCAAATTAGTAGCTATCCAACTGTTGCTTACATCAATAAAAAGATAATAAGGCCAAGAAAAAAAAATAGTCGGTTCTCAGGCCCTGCCTGGTGACTTTTATTTCAGCAAAATAAAAAAAGTGACCCGCAAAAGGTTACTTAACGAGAAATTTCTGAGAGAGATGAGCGTTCTTGCACATACATTATCTAGCAAGCATTAGGTTTAGTCGTATTTCGAAATAGTTCAGAAATTTACTACCACAATCTGAACAGAAAGAATCAACTTTAGATAGGAGGTTTCATAAGTTTCAAACAGAAATAAAAAGATAAGAATAAAAGCCTAGTCACCGGGTGACTTTTTGGGCTTGTAAAAAATGCCTGAGAACCAAAACATTTTTTTCCCATGGCCTAATAGAAGTAATTATAATGTCGAAATCTCATTTGGAGATGCATCTAAATAACTTATTTAAAGCCCCAAACCAAAGCTATGTTCATTTTATTGAATTTTGCCACCAAAGCCAAAGATCCAAGGATGAGATGGGGTTCTTTATAAGAATTCACACACTACATATTTGGTAGTTTTCGTAGAATTAACCTCGTACCCACTTTCATGACGTACAAAATACCCCCAGGCCAGACACTATGACGAACGACAACACAGAAACGGACGTATACAAAGAAGATGGACCAATACTGCCCGTCCAAACACCAGGAACCAGGAAGAACGTCTTTTAGTTACATCAGCCAATGAGAGACTGTTAGGCGCTATGCATGTGTGCGTTTTGTGATGAGAGAGAGATAGAGAGAGATGAGATAGGGACAACATTGAGGTTACATCTGGTTACATCGTCATAGAGCCTGGCCTTGGGGAACTTTGTACCTCAAGGGTGTGGGTTTGAGGTTAGTGTAATATATGGAAATGTGGTATCTTGGGACCTTGGTGATGCTGACATTGTATATCTTGTTCTAAACCATATTGTATGGAAAGAGATGAAGTGGTGGTCGTATGTATTGAAGTTTGAGTAATTAATATACGTTACCTCAAAAAAAACTTAATAAAACTACGTTGCGCTACGGCGAAGTATGGAAGTTCAGTAAATTCATTAGGGATGTGCGATACTCGAAAAATTTGAGCCGAGCTGAGTATGAAACTTGTACTCGAACTCGGCTCGCTGCTCGCGTCCATACTCGAATTCGGCGAAAATGCGATAACTTCGCCAATTTTTGACAGATTTTAACATTCCAATATACCACATCGATCGTCTCGCTGAGAGCTTTCCAGTGATGCAGATCAAAAGTCAATAACTGAAACCACTTTCAAGTTATATCCTTAAAACTAGAAAACCATTTGTTCTTATTATCTTAACAAATTAAAGAGAAACTTGCAAACACAATATTGAAATTGAAAATGGGCATCTTACGTTGAGGTTTCGTAATCATAATGTAAAAAGTATTAAAGGTTTAACTCACTTAACTGACCGATGTGTAAAACCAGTTGAGTGATTTAAACCTTTAATACTTTGAACATTAGGAAACACAATATTTCTATCAAATACTCGACCTCGGCTCGATACTCGATTCTTCTGCTGCAAACTCGACTCGGCTCAACTCGAATTAAAATTTGTCTACTCGCACATCTCTAAAATGCATAATGTTAAACTTGTAAATATTGTGAAGTCGTAACGAATTTTGGTAATCAAAGCTAATCGTCCGTGCGTGGTCTCCCTCGCTTTATAAAGAATGCACCTGCAACATTATCTAATTATGTATTTGGATCCAAGTTTCTCATACGGAAAAGGTAATAAACAGCACAGTCCGGTTTTAAGATGTTACACAAGTTTTAGGATTTTACAATAATAGGTGATTAACAATCTGAGCAGTGGATACACCACACGTCCTCCATAGCCACCATCCCAATAAAAGATTAAATCAGCAAATAATGAAGTGCAATCTTGGCTACACAAAATGAAAGTTACCATTTTTTCAAACTTCCTTTTCAAAAATTTCGAAAATAGGACCCACTTTTTAAAAATCAGAATTGGAGTTTGGATCCAGAAAAGTGTCCCTGCTTGAACATTTTTAGCACACATACAAGTAAATTTTGGACTAAAAAAAAATTTCAAGCTGTGATTTTTTTTTGGACCACCCCAGGGCGATTCATAAGTACTGAAAAATACGCTTATAAAATGTAGGGCTAGGCAATACAATGTAAGTATATTATTTAAAAGACCTAATAAAATGTCGATACCAACATGATTACTCCCTAGTTATGTATCTTACTGTTCTAGTGGAAAGCCCGTAATAAATTATGGAGAATTTGGGGGGAGAGGGGGGGGAGTTTCTGCTTTCACCCCAAGAATATTATATGCTTACATTATATAGGCCTACATCTAATAGCAGGCCTATTTTGCAGTTTTTTATGAATCACACTGTACATAGGATATACACAGGGTGATTCAGAAAGGATGGACCAGTGCCCACCGTTTCTCCCCCATGTGCACAATCGAAATGACATTACGTGGCTTTGTAGTATGGATTGGTGAGGGGGCCATCTGCACATGTGATCATGGCTGACCTTGCACCATTCGTTCAAGGTCATCACAACACTAACTTCTACATTCCGTTACAAGAAGTAGGCTATTGCGCCTTTGCCTTTTTTGAAGCAAGTGTTTAATCCATCCGAAGTGCTTTAAAACGGGTCATGTCATGTTCGCAGTATGAAAACGCAGTTGCCAACAACTAGGCTTCACTTGCGTGCTCCCGTATTTTTACTCAAGAGTCGTATTTTCTTAATCATCGCTTGGAATACGTTCCCTGTTAACTGTAATTGTTGTCGAATGACAGATTATTAGCAGCATTGTCAATTCGTTAATCCAATCATTTGTGTGTTGTAAACAAGTAGGCACTCCAGCCTAACTTCCCACAATAAATGTTACCCGATACTTTTGCAAAATCTAAACATGCGTTGGCTTCTATCTTAGCATAGCGAATACCGTTCATGTTTCTTATGGATCTTATGGTTTTTTTTAGTTCTACTAATATTGCCACCTACCCAAAGGATTAGTAGTGTTGAACTCGGGACCTCTACGCTGGAAAATTAATCTCATTCCCCCCTCTGCCTTAAACTAAACTAAATCGCTACAGCCCCCTCCCCCTAGTCAAATTATTACTCGACAGAGAGTCATATGACGTAACTAACTGCGAAAAAAGAATTTAAATCTAAACAGAATGTAAATCAGAATGTAAACTTTAAATCAGAACTTACAACAGAATTTAAAGTAAACAGAATGTAAAGGCTACAACCAAAAAGGAACACCTTACGAACGGAAGGTCCTTCAGTATGCAAATCTCAGGTACCGATGATGATATTCACGGAAAGTGTACTTCAGACAGCGTACGAAATGTATCCATGCCATCACATGCCCCCTACGTACAATTCTGTATGTAAACCCTTTCAAATCGCAATGTCAACATGCACTGTGAAGGAGTACTTTCAGATGGTTGTGATTTATGGAGAATGTCGTAGACGGGCTAGAGAAGCTGCTCGGGAATTTCGCCGTTGATTTCCGCATCACACACCCTCGCACAAAGTCATACTGCGCACTGTGCAGCACCTCCAATGAACTGGTAGGAATGGGCCTGATCCACCGTTGGGACGACCTCCTGTAGCAACGGATGAAGCCACGTCAGCTGCAGTACTCGCATTTGTTGCATTAAATCCACTTAAGAGTATCCGTCATGTAGCTTAACAGGCTGGTATCTCACACCTGTCAGTTGTTCGTGTTCTGAAGAGGTATCATTGCCACGGCTACCATGTCCACATACACCAGAGATTGTCACCGGGGGATTACGATCGTAGGATGGAGTTCTGTACCTGGATGTTACTGCAGATTGAGGACAATCCAGACTTCCTTCAGTCCGTCATCTTCACAGACGAGGCAAAATTTTCCTGTGATGGTGTAATGAACATCCACAACGCACACTATTGGTCACTCATCAACCCACACTGGATGCGGGACACACGTCATCAGAAACGATGGAGTGTCAATGTGTGGTGTGGAGGATACAACAACATGTTGTAGGGCCAGTATTCACCAAGGTACACTTACCGCTCAGCATTATTTGGATATGATACTGCAGCAGGTAGTAGTGAACTTTGCGGAGGATCTACCGCTGGTGGAATACGCAGCTGTGTGGCTGCAGCAAGATGGGGTACCTTTGGTAGAATTGTGCGTACATGACTCGATGCAAATTTCACCGGTCGTTGGATTGGTTGTGCATGCTCTGAAGCGTGTCCACCCCGCTCACCGGATTTAACTCCATTGGACTTCTTCCATTGGGGTCACATCAAGACGCTGGTCTACCAAACACCACCATGGGACATCAATGATCTGCAGGACCGCATTCGCAATGCATGCGCCACGGTGATACCTGCCATGGTTGCGCTCTGTCCGCACCTAACTTCTGTGACGGCTTGAACTTTGCATTGATGTTAACGGGTGCCACTTTGAACATTTGTAGCAACACCCCGAATGTGACACGGTTCTACGACCGTGGACTGCAACCAACAACCTGGCCTTGGAGCAGTTGTTCAAGGACAATGATACGTGATACATACATAGCATGGTCTGCTGTGTCGTTCTTTCACCTGTATTCTTTCGTATTTATGCATTGATTTACATTCTGTTTACTTTAAATTCTGTTGTAAGTTCTGATTTAAAGTTTAAATTCTGATTTACATTCTGTTTAGATTTATATTCTTTTTTCGCGGTTAGTCACGTCATATGATTATCTAAAACTTTCCAATTTACACTGGTAGCATAGGAAGTACGGTGTAGAAGTTAGTGCCGTGATAACCTTGAACGTGCAAGGTGCAGCCATGATCACATGTGCAGATGGCCCCTTCACCATACTACACATCCAAGCAATGTCATTTCGATCGTACACTGGTCCATCCTTTCTGAATTGCCCTGTATATAAATATTGGATACTTTCTAACTCTGCTCAGATTGCTAAAAGTATTAGCAATGAAACATACGATTAACTCTACTACTCTACCAAAACTAATTATGCAAACAATATGTATTCCTATCTTGTTTTAAATGAACAGCTCAAAAAGGAATAAAACAAATAGCAATGCTTTACTAACCAAACTGCATTAGCGCATCAATGCGAAACTGGTCGGATACTAAATCCATAAGTCCTCGACCCAAACAGTAATGAGGAAATATGAGGAACACCTGCTTCAAAATATCCGCTATGTCTTTTAGCTCCTAAATAAATTAAAATGCATAAAATTAAAGACATCTTATATTCACTTTTGGAATAAGCCAAGTGCAGTTTCTACTGTAATTAAGAATCCTGATGCGTATCAAACAAGCGAGGTAGCTAAAACTGACGTCAAAATTTGTAAACACTTAGGAGAGTTTGGAAATGGAGGAACTGCTTTTGCACAGATGCAAGAGAGAAAATTGATAGTTTAGTCAATCGTACCTGATAACCTCGTGCATTGGAAGACAATTCTATTGCATACTGGCCCAAGTTTGACCAATGGCAAAACTTCAAAATAAGGGCCTGGACTCGCTGCCCAAAGCGATTGTGAGAAACCAACACGGCTGCGCATGCTGGGAAGGAAGCATACATGACGCCATCTGGTAGGCAAGCCAAGCAAAGCTTTGTTTATTTTAAATCATTTTAAAGTTGGGCAATTGATCAGCATTAAATGTGCCTATTCACTTAATGACAGGCAGCAGCATCTAGCGTCGTCTACCATTATTTAGTTCTACGTAGCACTTGATTTCAACAAGCGATGAAATTTGCAAAGGAATTTCTTTTTACACAACAAACAAGCCGGGTGTCTCCATAATTATTTAGTGTAAAGTTTGTGCACCAGGGAGGAAGCGGTCAAGGTTAATGATAAAACTGTCACTAGATGGCGCCTATCTAGTGATTCAAAATTGACATAAAAAGTCCGTAATGTTGATGCTCATTACTGTGGAACACTGTATTAAATTTAGTTCCAATAGAGTTAAAATTCTCCATATTACGCTGACTTCAACACTACAGATAGTCCCTTATCTAGCAAATTTTCGACTGCAGCCTGCAGTCTTCAGGCTCTTCAAAGGAAAATTTATCTTCTGTTTACATTTAAAAACGTCTAGATTCATACTCTGGAACGTAGCAGACGACATTACTTACGTACGGAGGAAAATACGCACATTTCTATATTGGTGAGACACGCAAGGGTGTGAGGGCACGAGAAAAACAACATATGAGTGATACCAGGAACCAGAAAGATACAAACGGCATCGCTGTACACCAGATGGACACCTCACACAGCATCCAGTGGGAAGGAACTGAAACGTTGCTCATTTCAAACTCGAGCAGAGACTCACACCTGAGAGGCCTCGAATCCCTGGCTATTCAACACCACGTCCGAGAGAAGGCCGTGCTGATGAATATCCAAGGACCATCTAACCCTTCAATCCAGTTCCTACTGGATGCTGATTTCAGAGGCCGGCTGAGAAAAAAGTGGAGTCACGGCCTTCAAAATCTCGGAGGCAGTACATGAGCGTCGCGCACCTTAATTGTATATACCTTGTAAATATCGGAGGCCAAGTTAACGCCAATTTCAAATTCTAATGGACTGTAAATAGGTGGTAGTGTTTGGAGTTTTATTACGTGCCTGAAGATGATAGTCGGCTAGGTTTCTCTATCGAAAATTCGTCAAGAAATGTTATATCGTTCTTGCCTGTCTGGAAATGTGCGTATTTTCCTCCGTACGTAAGAAATGTCGTCTGTTTACATTCTACGTTGTGAACACAATCACCATACGAGTTTGAAATTGCTGCTTCGCGTAGTCTCCCGAATTTAGCAGGCCCTTCGCCAAGCCTCACGTCTTCAGTAGGCCGTTCCCAACCTCTCAGTTTCCATTTTGTATCCAGTTTTTTTTCTCAGATCGACTCCAATTAGGTTAGACACTTGAGGGGAGGAAGGGCCCTGTGAAGAGCCTTTGAAGAGCCTGAAGAAAACTGCAGTCGAAAATTTGCTAGATAAGGGACTATCTGTAGTGTGGAAGTCAGCGTAATACGGAGAATTTTCACTCTATTGGAGGTAAATTCAAAATTGGGTTCTCAAAACGATAGTTCTATATAAAAAAAAATGCCCATTGTTACGTTAGGCTTAACTTTATTGCTTGCTTCCTGGTGCACGTACATGCATAAACTTTACACTCAATAATTAAGGAGGCACATGGCTTGTTTGTTTCATAAAAAGAAATTTATTCCTTCGCTTGTTGAAATTATAGGTTAGATAGAACTAGATAGCGGTAAATGGCTATAGAAGCTACAGCCTGTCATTTGGTCGCAATCCTCCTTAAAATAAAACAATTTAGCTAGAACTAAAGGTAAGTATTTTCCAGAGAGCAAGAAATAAAGCGACTGAAAGTCTATAGAATCTGGCAACATCTAGCGCTATCTAGTTGTATACAGGGAGGTCCACAAAAAACTGACGACCCAACATTTTTTAAGTCCAACTTTTCTAGTTAGTACCTCTCAGCACCAGGAGTGGACAGAAATCAAAGCTAATGAAACGGAAAGATTTCAGTCCTCTCCTGGTTCTGAGGGATTCTAACTAGAAAAGTTGGATCTAGAAAATTGTGGATCGTCAGTTTTTTGTGGACCACCCTGCATAGATAGCATTTGCTTGCATCAATGCATAACACCACTTTTTTTTAACGAAACAAACAAGCGCACGACGTCCCTAATTATTGAGTGAAAATTTGGCACATCCTCGTGCACCTGGGAGCAAGCTGTAAAGGTTAATAATATCACTGTCGCTAGATGGTGCCACGGTATTTTCATACGATTTTCAATTGGTGGTAGGGCCACTTAGGGAAAATACATAAATAAATTTTTGCTACACAAGATACAAATTTCACTGAAGTGGCTTTAAAAAAATTTGAATTCAGTACAATTAAACGTAAGTTGGTTTCATTCACACAAAACATCCACAAACTGATTTCAGGTTACAGTTTGAAATTTCCCCCCAATTCGCTGCCAAGAGGTGGTTGCGTCCTCTGCCTCATTGTAGTTACGCCACTGAGTTTGACCTTCCTAGGCACTGAGATTGCTTGCTAAATGTTTGCTAATGCAAATAATATGCCCAATCAATCAAATATAGCCCTAATCACACCAATACAAGCCTAGCTGCATGTGACACCATCCAGTAGAGGGGCAATGTACTACTTGAAGTTCAACTTGAATTTTCGGAGAATAGACCGTCCATACTCAGGAAAAAACACACACAACAGGAAAAGAAAGTTCTCATACAATGTAGTGTACACAAAATTTCGAAATACCGCATGTGGACGAGCAGACCACTGATCTAAAAATTTATCGCTTCCAAGGAAATTCCATTTTCAGTCAAATTCGGCATCAAGCTTATGGTGCCCCAAGATCTCGATGCAGTCGTAAGAAGGACCCGTGGTTTTTTTTTCTGAGAATGTAGAACAGTCTATTCTCCGGAAATTCAAGTTGAACTGTATTCTTTCTGTGAACTGTGTTTTCAATTATTCAGTGTGGCCAACTACCAGAAAAGGCCTTAGTACAGTCCTAACACTGCCCTGTTCGTATGACAACCATTATTATTTTATCTGGATGTGTGGTATATCAACTGTGATGTACTACACATCCACCATCCTGTTAAAAGAATAATGGTTGACATACACACAGGGCAGTATTAGGGCTGTACTATGACGTCATCTGGTAATCGGCCGCATAGAATCTTTGAAAAAGGATTGAAAAGCTGGCAGGATTGAACTGCAAATGAATATAAAAAATGATAATT
>JAHWFP010013139.1:2870-17568 GCA_023313725.1 Lithobius niger
TTTACCAATTTTCGTTTTTGATATGATATCAGTCCTTTTTTTAAATTGTGTATTAGGCTCAACTGTACTACCGTGAGATGTGTAATAAAATGGCAGTTCAAAAAAAAAAATGGTTTTCAACACTTTGCTACTACCTTTTGCCTAGAGGCCGAACCATTCTCAGCTAAGTCACCTCTTTATAGGTTTTTGGTTTGGTTTTAATTTTGTTGTAATTTGTTTTATTTCGTTAGTTTTGGTCTGTTGATATCACTCCTTGGAAGGGCCTTACAACTCTCAACCTGGTGGCCTATTCATCAGTTTTTGGCTTTGTTTATTTTGCTTTGTTTTTACAGTTGGTTTATTTTTCGTAAATTGGATGTGAATACAATTTCTTTGGCAACGTTGTTCAGATTTATCGTGCTATCGTGCTACAGTAGTGTGTGTCGACGCACGGACGTCAGTATACACGTTGTTAATGTCTGAATTTTGGCCGCCCAATGAGACACGATGCTGACAATACTAACAATGGTTACAACAATATTTTCGTACTTATGCGCTATCCCACGCCATCCCCTTTACATCCCTAGGCTCCGAACCATAAAAGGTACGCAGTTCGTATCGTACTGCAGCCATTCGTCCAATTTCATAGCTGGAAGCCTTCCCGTTATCTCGGTATCGATGAATAATTACCCTTTGGAAAATAACATGTGGATGAGCGTACTAGAATTAGCTAGCTAGAGTTAGCTAGCTAGCTAGTAGGTAGTTACATATTTTCAACATTATTGAGGGTTATATTTTGCATTGATAGCAGCTTAGCTGGCATTCCTACACGAGTTAATTTTTGTCAGGTGGGTCATTGCTCTTGATTTCAACACAATTTAAGGTTTTGTACCCCATTATTATTTTTATCCAAGTACCTGAAATGTGACCAACTCTTCTTCAGGATATTAGACACTGACTCTATGGCGTCGCGCTACAATGGTTTACAACCTCGACAATTGAGTTGATGTGATGTTTGTTGTGATGCTTGTCGCCTAACTTGGCGCGACACACTAGCGTGTGTCTAGAAAATGGGGTGGTTGACAATCATAAAATTCCCACTTTTAATTTAACACCAGATATTGTTTTCGAAACATGTTTCTAAATAACTTTTATTGCAGGCTTTATAACTTTGGTAGGACTATTGCGAAAATTAAAATTTAGTCACGCTGTGGGTCCCAAGGCTGGTCAATCTACTTTCACAAACATATTGCTAATCAAATTGGTGTCCCCATGGACATTTTGTTTGCAGAGTTGTTACCTCTGACCAAATATCCTCTACATGGTTGACCAGCAAAAGTTGTCTCAATTTTTAAGAAAAGATATCCGGTGGATCCTGCAAATTATAGGATTATCTCGTTGACATCAGTTGCATTCAGTGTGATGGGAGTAGTCATTTCTACGTAGAGAAAAGATGGAGCATAAGAATAACAATCTTATCCAGAATGACCAATTTGGGTTTTACCTGGTAGCTCTGCAGTACCCCAATCCCTTATTGTATTGGGCAAATGCTCGGTGGCAGTTGCTCTAGGATGTCAAGATGGATGTCATCCTGTTAGATTTTAAGAAAGACTTAAAGTCAGTTGTTCACTGCAAATTGCTTTTTTAATTTAAACAGTACGGTTTTGTCTGGGATTTTTGGGCTGGATTATAGCAGTTATCTCTACAATAGGACCCAGCACATAGTTGTTGATTGGGCAACATCCAAAAAAGTAAGTGTAATTAAGAAAGGGTCCCCAGGGCTCAGTCCTGCGCCCACTTTTGTTTGTATTGTACCACCAAAATTACTTGACTTGCAATGATCTTAAACTACATTCGATGGTTTTAACAGAGGCAGACCATATTTCCCTTCAAAAAGGCCTGAACGACATCGTAAAATATGTGGATGACTGGCAGCTGTCATTGTCCAGCAGCAAGTGTACATATTTTGCAGTTAAATACATAAACAAATTTACCACAGACATGGAATGGTGACAGAAAGGGTGCACCCACTAACACTGCTCCTAGACTAGACGAGACGGCTGCAGGCATTTTTCAAACAATCGTTATGTGGAGGAAGAGCCAAATACAAGCAAGAAGACGGCTGCAGTCATTTTTCAAACAACTGTTTTTTGCAAGAAGGGCCAGATAAAAACAAGAAGACATCTGCAGGCATTTTTCAAACAACTCTTATGTGGAGGAAGAGCCAAATACAAGCAATTAGACGGCTGCAGTTATTCTTCAAACAGCTCTTATGTGGAGGAAGAGCCAAATACAAGCAATTAGACGGCTGCAGTCATTCTTCAAACAACTGTTATGTGGAGGAAGAGCCAAGTACAAGCAAGTAACGGCTTCTTTCATTTTTCTAGTACCCTCCCAAAGAAAAAAGTGATAGACCATAACAATAACATGGAATTATGGATCACCGGTATGCTTTCCTGCAAAATGAAAATCATATATTGAGTATTATTTTTTCCAGGTTCTCTGTTATGATTGGTGGTAGATTTTGGTAAGTAGTGAACTTTGTGCGGTACATCAAAAGTACTTAACGAAATTCTAGAGGAACAGTTCCATAACGAACAGTATAAGCTATAAATACTTCAATTTCATTTTCATGTCAAATGGTGGTTTCATTGTATTTTTACGATTGAGAAAGATTTAAACATCAAGATGAAATTCTGCCTTCAAAGAGTCTGTTTTCACTATCGGCAAACTTGTGGTTGGTGCATTTTAAAAATGCCAAACTCGGCACACAATTAGCTCATAGCTGGTTATTTTGCCTTTCTTTTCGTTCCCGTGAGACTGTCGCGCATTTTAAAGTTTAAATGCTGCGACTAAGGACAGTGTGAATTTAAATGTCATCGTGTAAAAGTGATGTTAAAGTGTTTGCCAATCTGTTCGCGCCAGTTCATAACAAGTTTCACACTTTCACACTTTCACCCTTTTATTTTATTCTATTGTGTCGATCGTCATCCTCTTTTATAAAGCAATTTTCGGTCAGTTGATTAATGCGTTCGTCACCGTTTGTGCTTTTCTGCCATTTTACTACTCCTTGTTTGTGTACTTACAGCAGAACTAAAACGTTGTCTTTTAAATAGAGCTTTGGTACTGTTGTCCATTAAACCTGTTTTTTTGTTTGTTTTTTTTTTTGTTTCTTAGATCCCCACAAATCTGCTCGTGTACCAGTTTAATTTAAACCCTTTCTAACCCATTTTTGGTAGAAAGAAAATGGTAAGGGCTGTTGAATCTGAAATTTGGACTTGAACCTGAAAACACAGAGCATGCACGAAAGAATGTCCTGAATAGGCCCAGTCTTACAAAAGGATCTGTCGGGAACTTTGACTTGGTCCATTTCCGAAAAAATCATTCTAAGTTATTTCGATCGATTAAAAGGCCGTTATTTTTATGCTGTGTATCAGGAAACAAAAATATCCTAGACTTACAGTTTTTATATTGGTCGGAACGAAGGCTAAAATTATCCATTGATTGGTGGAGCAGAGTGAGCGAAGCGAGCGTAGCGTAGCCTATAACGGACATCGAATTACAAAATGTTGATTGGTTGGTCCGTTGGTTGGTTGCACTTTTGTAGTTTGGGTGGATCCCAAACCAAAGTGCAGGTTGCTATGAAATTTTCCACATTGCTAGATAGCCCCAAAAGTATTACTGATCTCGAATTTGGCGTAAATTGATCATTTATAATCCACGAAATTACAATTTTTCGAATTTATCGATCTAACACTCTCCATTGTAAATTTGGAATCCTGAATAGTTAAGGAATTCTGACGAAGCATAGCCTACACTCTGCTGCAGTGCTGCTGGTAATCAAGTGAACTTTAAAAAAAAAACGCCAAAATAAATCATCGTAGCTTCCTTGCAGCTAACAAACTTTTTTGACATAACTCTACGAAATAATAACATTTGATTGTAGCACTTTAACCACTAGAGGAAGGCAAGCATTAGAAAAAAACAGAAGGATTCGTTAACGACTCACATTCGTTTCATGTGAAAAGGAATGCTTGCAGGAATTCAGCCAACATTGTAATCAAAGTGGTGCTGACACTATGAACAGGAATCTGAAAATTAAATCGCCGCTGCAGGAGTTAACCGCTCATATAAAACAACAGTATACGGCATACTACCTGTTTATATTACAACACGTAACAATAATTTGGCATCGTATTGATTTTAAGATTCCTGGATTGCTACGGAAACAGCATTCTCCATCCCGTGTTGCAAGAAAGAATAAGCCTAGCCTCGAACACGATTGGCCTAATTCCTCTACTGTTGTCGCTTATGAAACTAAAACGGAAGATAACAATTAGGATTTAGAATTATTTAAATGCTATCTTCACATCCAAGCTAACAAGCCGTCTGACCTAGAATTGTGATAATTCCAATTAAAAAAAAAAATTAGTGTTCGCCGTTGCAGTACTTGCCAGAGGTGTGCGCTTCAACATTGTCCTAGGAGGCGGCGTAGGGATCCGCGGATATTTTGAATCTTTTAATTATTGTGAAGTACAATCGTTACTGATGATTGTTTAGCTTGCAGTTAAATGCTTTATTGTCAATATTTTAAATTTGAATTTGAATTTGAATTTATTTACTTGAGTTCTACAGACCTGGGAGTCATGCACTCAATCCCAAACCTTAAAACTAAAACCTTAGACCTAACAAATCACAACACCCACTGGCCACAATCAACAATTAATCACAAAGGAAAGAAAGAAATCTAAGATACTCTACAATTAAATAATATAAACAATGTAAGCATTATTGACGGTAGAACGTTGTTAGCTAGTTTAACCATGGCGACTAACGTGGTATTTTACTACGGCGGCCATGGCGTAAAGAGGCTGCAAATAACGAGCCAGAAACTAAATGTGGGAGCAAACGAAAGCATCTTAAAATTTATACTAAACGTAACCTACCTAAAATGAAAAAAAAATCTAAAATGTAAAAAAAAAAAAAACACCAGCAAAGAACTTCAGCACAAATGTAGCCGAATGAATATTGCCCCCAGCTTTTTAAGGAACATTAGCAAGTATTGCAGAGCCATTATAATGAGAGTAAATAAAAATTTAAAATAAATTTTTCTCCGCTTCGCCTACAATAGGCCCAAAGCCTGTTTCCTATTTTTAAAAAACAAGAAAATGAGAACCTGGATCATTAATTAAAGAATAAATCACACTGTAAAGGATAAACAAAGCAAACAGTCTGCATTAAAGACTGGTGGTCTTTTTGCTTGCATTACTTCTAGTGTTGTGCCCAAGAAGCAAAATTGCTTTCCCTCCTTGTATGTATCTTCTTGACCTTTAGGTCACCACGGAGAAGGACTGAACAGCTATTAAGTTTGACTGGAGCCTGTGGCCAAGATCAGCTCCGGTATTGCAGTGGTAGAGATCCCGGCCTAGTCAGTGGGAAGTCCCGAGTTTGGGTCCCAGTTGGGACAATTACATTTTCTTTATTTCTCAGATTAGTGTATTTTTTTATTCTCACATAGCCAATATTTAACGCAGACTGTTTTCTTCGATACGTTATTAATTACCCTTTTCTGTCATATTTTGGCACTAATTTCTGGCACTTTTTTTTTGGCTTTATTACAACTTTCTTAGGATTAGTATCATTATTTACTAGTTGTACTCCTTCTTTACCCGCGCCCCCTCCTCCGAGATATTTACAACCGGCTGCTCCATCATGATAAACTTGAAATTGTGTATGAGAACGAAATTGATGCAATATCGATCTAAATAAATATTTGATGCTTTTAAATAAAGAAATTTGAAAAAAAAAATGGTATGGCGGCCCCTAATCCCCTCCCAGTCTCCCTGCTACTTTCCAATAAAAGGATCCTAATTACTGCGTTGCGTAGAGATTTTGTGTTGTTTTATTCCTACAATTAAACACATTGTAGTTTAATGGATCCGGTACAGTATCGATTTTTATTTGTTGCCTAGCATTCAAAATAAACTAAGCACGCACGTTTAACAACGGAAGTCCGCCAATGAAAGCAACGTGCTTCCGGTAAGTGTAAATATTTTTCAGAACTTCCAATAACATGTTAGTTGAAAGTTTAGTTACTGAAAGGGTTGTATGTTACCGTAATGTATTGAGGAGGTAACACCGCTTGCAATATCTCAGAATGGCGACTGCATTGCTACAGTGCGCCGAACTTTACGTGCTGCTAGTATTTGGGTAAGCATTAAAGTACCTTGTTTTTCTTTACAATATTGAGCGTTTCGTACGTTTTTCCGTCTATGATTGTGTACTGCAACAAGCTGTAGATTCCAAACACAGGAGGCTTGCAGTAAAAAGCCAAAACAGCGAAAATCTATGGGATCGTAGCCTCAAAATAAAGATTATGGGTAAAAATTGAAGAGGAACCCGACTACTCAAACGTGCGCAGCACTCGTTTATTAAACTAGGAAAAAATATCCTAAATTTTCTCTCCGGAAATAGGTTACTTTCGATTAAGGCTGCGTTTACACTATAATAGCTTGATGCTTGAGCTTGATGCTCGACGCGTACGCCAGTTCGTGAGCAAAGCAGTGCGCATGGACAATCTGCTTGGCCCGCTTGTGATATCGTCACGCTAAAGCAAATGCTCTTTCATTTACAAATGAAACGCGTGAGCAGGCGCGTGAGCTTGCTAACGCAGGCCGCTACTCCGTTCCAGCTATGCTGTATCACACCTTCCCCCTTCTATAGCACCAAGATTCGATGCCATACGGGTCAAGGTCACAGTAATTAAGTTATTTGGCCGTTTATTTTGAGCATTCAACCTTTTAGCACACCACGTTTTCCTTTCTTGTGGCGCGGATGGAATCCGTTGATGCCGCCAGTTTCCTGTCCCAGCATGCAACAACTAAGCGTGCGAGCATCGCTCGGCGCTCACCGATCAAAGTCCAGTAGATCAGGGACGTAAAGGTTTGGGTAGATATTCGCATGACGCTTGATACATAGCAAAACGCACGCGTTGCTTCACCTGCTCTACAATTGTAAATGGTCGCGCTTAAGCGTTGAGCATGGGAAAAACTCTAGTTTCACGCACTGAGCGTCACGCATACACGTCGAAATCAATATTATAAATGAGCCCTAAGTGTTGAGCATGGAAAAACTCTAGTTTCACGGGTACGCATCGAAATCAATATTATAAATGGGGCTTCACGCAGATATCTACTGGACCTAGATCGGTGAGCACCAAGGTCACACGCTCGCACGCTCGCACGCTTAGTTATTGCATGTTGGGATAGGAAAATGGTGACATCAACGGATTCCATTGGCACCACAAGAAAAGAAAACGTGGTGTGCTAAAATGTTGAATGCTCAAAATAAACGGCCAAATATCTTAATTACAGTGACCTTGACCCGTATGGCATCGAGTTTTGGTGCTATAGAAGGGGGAAGTTGTGAAACAGCATAGTTGGAATGGAGTAGCGGCCAGCACTTGCAATCTCATGCGCCTGCTCACGCGTTTGATTTGTAAATGAAAGAGCATTTGCTTTAGTGTGACGATATCACGAGCGGGCCAAGCAGACTGTCCGCGCACACTGCATTGCTCATGAACTGGCATACGCGTTGAGCTTCGAGCGTCACGCTCACGCACACGCGTTTATATTGTATACGCAGCTTAACTCTTAGAACAACGTATCAACATCACTCAAGGTATGCGGAGAATCAAGAATGAGAACATTTGGGATTATAATCATATGATCCCGTATTATCGTACACTTGAGAAATTGAACGAGTTCCTCGTTGTAACAACGTAGACGACTAGATGTTCGATGTTTAGAAAGAATTAATTTTAAAGCAGCATGATAAACCGTATTTGACAATTTAACTATCCGCGCAACTTTAACAAAATGTTTGACTTTAATAACTTTAGCAAATAGGTGCACTGGCAGGCTTGAGCAGTTGGCGTTTGATTTTATAGGCGTCTTGGGTGGATCTATTCTATAGGGTGGCTGGACATGTTCGATTGTTTGGAATTGTTGAGACCTTGGAATGGTTTTTCCATGTTGAAATGCCTGAAATTGACGAGCTCGACATAACCCTGCAAAGTTTTCATGTTAACTCTTTTGAAATACCTACAATAGAATTGCGGTGCAAACTGGAAAGTTTTATAGAACTGTAAATCAATGTCACTGTAAAAATAAAAAATCAAAGGCAACGGAACATATTATTCAGAAAAGAATTGTGTGCTTTACAGGCGATCAAAGTTAGCACTAATAACTGCACTGAAGTACCTGGGGCATGCTAGCAAATGTTCGCCCCTCTGCCTGCAACCTCCGGTGCACCTATAGTCTGTGTTTTAGCGTTAACTTTGATCACCTACGCATACTATGATTATGTTCAGATTTCCGTTTCGTTTTTTTTTTTGCCCGCTGGGATTAGTTTAAGAATATTAATTTAATGAGTTTGATTTAATGAGTTGAATATTATACGGAATTCTCAACAATTTTCCAGCTTACAGCGGTATTCTAGTACACTTCGTTCGAAAGTTATATCATAATGAGCGTGACGGGGTTTATTAAGGCAGCCCTGCTCAGTTAACAAATCATGCACGGTACGTACGTGCAGGAAACCGTAAAGACTTCAGAATAGGACTTATGAATTGCATTGCATTATTCAATTGTGTAGCCTAGACACTATTGCAGCTAACTTGCAGAATCGTAAAGGTGCCCTATTTTCTAGCTGGAAAATATTATCATGCCTGCGATAGCATCAGTTATAGCTTTAAAAAACATAAGTAATAATGGTGAGTGTATAGAAAATAAAGGATTAAATTTATAACATGAACGGGAATGCTTGTTGCTCAGTTGCAATTACAGTTGCTCAGTTGCAATTACAGTTGCTCAGTTGCAATTACAGTTGCTCAGTTATTCGATTTTGTTACCTCTTTTGTCCCATAAAACTGTTTATTTCGCTTTGAGACTCACCATCACGTTTTATCATAAAACGTTGCAATACATGTTATTAATAACATGTGCACACTCTTTCTCAGTTGCTCAGATTGACGCAGTTTAAAATACTGTATTTCTTTTCTCTAGGTCAGCAATTCTTACAATCGCAAGTGCAACAGCAAAAGGGTAAGCACGCGTTCACTGACTTACACTTTTGGTTGGTCATGATAGCTGTGGGTCCATAGGGCTCACGTAATTGTTTGACTGATAAAGGTAATGGGAACCCCTTTTTTTACTATATATCCGAATATACAGGGTGTCCCAAAAGTCCCAGTCCAACCTCATAACTTCTGAATGGGTTGAAAGAAGATAATGAAACCCTGGCAATGTACGCTTGGTTAAATTTACTTTTGGTTGGTTAAAGAATCTACCTTTGTGTACAACCGGCATTTCGCCTGCCCCCACAACTCAGAAATTAACAATTGAATGTGGGGGGTAAAGGAATACCTTATATGAAAGTTCTTCATTAGGCGAGTAAAACGCCGCAATGACAGCTTTGATACGATGAGCCCATCCAAAATAGCGGCCGGTTAAACATTACAATTTTCCTCTGTATCCCTATGTGTTACTCAGGCTAAAGACTTCGTAAAGGGACTTAGGTGGTAGAAAATGCTTCGTTCAGTTTGTTGGATTACTCCCACAACGTCTTTTACAGTTTGAAATCCAGAGTGTGGGCCTCAGTGCTCCTCCCTCCCCCGCTAGCTCTCTCTAGGAACAGAGGTCCATGAGCACGTACCTTACATTAGTAATTCCTTTCAATCACTTGAACGTTTGATGAACATAATGTTCAACTAATTGGAAAATGTTCACCATTCGAGTTTTATGTTTCGTTTCGCCAATTTATGCAGTTGCGAAGCAAGGTTGGTCAGATTATTACTACAAGAAAGCCCGGGTTGGGAAGGGGAGCACTGAGACCCAGACTTTGGGTGTCAAACTACAAACGATGTTGTGGATGTAATCCAATCAAATTGAGCGAAGCATTTTGCTACCACCTACGTCCCTTTGCGACACCTTTAGCCTGAGTAACACGTAGGAATGCAGAGGAAAATCCTGATGTTTGACTGGTCGCCATTTTGGATGTGCTCATCGTATCGAAGCTCTCATTGCGGCATTTTACTCACGTAATGAAGACCTTTCAAATAAGGTATTCCTTTAGCCCTCATTCCATTGAAAATTCCTGAGTTGGGGCCCCCTGGGGTCCCTGGGGCGGGGGGGAGGAGGGTAGGCAAAATGCCGGTTGTACACAAACGTAGATCCATTAACCAAACCAACATTGCCAGGGTTTCACTGTAGATATTCTTTCAACCCCTTCAAAAGTTATGAAGCTGGACTGGAACTTTTAGTACACCCTGTATATATACTATATATGTATTTTTTGAAAGGGAGATGTGTTAAAAAGTTGTAGAATACTATATTTGCGATACATTTTATGTTCTTTATTTGAAAGTTGTAATACTATAAACAAACGGAGGTATGAACAATTAACAAAGGTACCTGTTACGCTGAAATTAGAAATTCTCCCGTATGCACATTGTTCTAAAAGCATCAAACTCTGGGATAGATTTAAGAATATGAGTAAGATTGTTTACTAACGTAGAATCACGTTGAGGGCCGCCATCTTGGCCCATCTTGGAATCTAGTTACATCCGCGATGGTAAACATTTCGTCTACATTTGTAACTAATTGTCAGAAATCAACTTTCTATCTCTCAAATAATCAGTGGTACGTTGGGTGAATGTTAAGTAGCAGGTCGCAACCACATGCGGATAATATCAAATGGCAATAATAAATAAAAATAAATTAAACAAATCGCTGTGTATTAAGGAAAATTGGAAATAAGCCACCACCGAAAATTATACACTAGAAATAACGTAGTTCAGTACGCCACCTTTATGCACCTTTATGCACCTTTATTTCTCATTCGTTGCGCCTTCTGAGTGTATGATTTGTCTTCCCTCTCCATTGCCTATGGCCGAGAGCATTCGGTCGGATGGAGTCCTGGTCATGGTTCTGACCTTAATAACGGGTTCAGTGAGTTATCTTTATGCCAGTGGAGGATGTGGCCGTAGAGGTTAAGGCCCTATGAAAGTGATCTGGGGGCAAACTGGGTAGCTGGTTCGAATCCGGGTCATGCCACTCCGACGAAACGTAAGTGCATAAAGGTGGCTTACTGAACTACGTTATTTCTAGTGTATAATTTTTGTTGGTGGCTTATTTCCAATTTTCCTTAATATCAAATGGCTGCAGTTACATTGTTTTTAGTTAAAAACAAAACTACATTATAGTAGGGTGGCTAGGGGCCACAAATTGATAAAATTGTGCACTTTCTGTGAAAAGCATGAAATTTTGTATGGATGCTCAGGTAGGGTAACTGGGAAAAAATAGCTATGATAGGAAGTTCAAAATCCCGCCTGGGGGTTATTTACTATTTCACCCTCGCCCCTCCCCAAAAAATGTTAATTGGCTGTAACTCCATAACTGTCAATAAATCAAAAGCATTGAATGTAAATGCTTGTAAATGTAAAGCAAAAAAGTTCATACACAATTCTGAACAAGAAAATGTAATAACATCTTTTAGTTAAAAGCAACCATTGAACCCCAAAATCGTATGTCAAGTTTATCCCCCTTAGTTTACATGCGCGCTCCATTGTTCAGTTGTTTGTTATAGTGACCTTTAGTTACAAAGTGCTCTTACGAGCTTTCTAATAGTCTAAAATGGATGCTTAGAATATTTTGAAAGAAGATCTATTCTTTACAACAATCCTATTCAAAATTGTTCAGCTTAGATAGGGACCGTCCTAAGCCCATTTAAAGGTGAAGAGGCAATAGTGTAGTGGCGAAAGCTTATGGGGATTTTCGTTTTCAATTAAGTGCTCTTGCAAGCTCTCTAATAGCCCGAAATGGACATGCTTAGCATAGTCTGAAAGGTGAGGATTTATTGTTTCCATAAGTCATATTCGAGATTGTTTAGCTTAGATAGGGACCGTCCTATACCTATTTAAAGTAAAGTGGTAATGCCAGAGTGGCGAAGGCATATGGCGATTTTCGTTTTCAATGTGCTCTTGCGAGCTTTCTAATAGCCCGAACTGAACATGCTTAGGAAAATCTGAATAGGTGAGGATCTATTCTTCCATCGTTAGCACGGCCGGCAGGCAGTGCTTATTAGAGTTCGTTTGCGCACGAGAATTTTCAAAAACTGGACCGGAGGCGGAGGAGCGGCTAACAATATCAAAATGTTACAATGCTACAACATGTAACAATGGTGCAACAATACGCGAGACGCAGAAGATCGGATTATATCTCACTCAACAAAATGCAACGATGCTCGGGCGCGGGGAAAGTAACATTGTCGTGGTATCTTTATTACCGTTTTAACTTGTTGCCGAGAACCAAAATGAAATCGTCTTGATTTTCGCTTAAATCTTTCAGTTTTAACACATAGGGCGTGAAGTCTTTAATTAAATCGGGCGGCCGACATGATTGAATAACTTATTTTCTTCTTCAATGCGGGCTTCGGGAAGCCAGTTGAATTGTTTCTGCGATTGTTTGCATGATACTGCATCTGCCTGCACCAATACAGAATCCACTATCCATCGAGCTGATACATGCTAAATCTAGACACACGCTAGTATGTTGCCATCAAATAATGAACTTAGACCAAAGCTTGGGCAGAACCTGAACAGAAATACGCATTTCTAATGTTCCGTTTTTTCGCAAACAAAATTGGGTAGGCAGTGGACATACCATACACAACATAAACCAAATCGTACCACTTTCAATAAAAAGGACGCGAAAAAAGCCAACAAATTAACTGAACAAAAAACTGCTTCGCCGTTTAGGAAAAAAAAAACATTAGAGCTCGTATCCCCATACTCACAGCCGTGAAGGGACACGAATGCAAACGGATTAGAGTTCACTCGAACGCAACGAACTATAATTTGAACTCCAATTACAGGGAACAAGGATTGTGACATGCCAGCCTCCATGCACACGTAAACAAACAACATGTACATCACTAATCTAATCAACTCCCACTCCCCACTCCCAATCCCCTCACTCCCACTCCCCACTCCCAACCCCCTCACGCCCACTCCCCACTTGCACTCCCGACTCCCCACTCCCACTCCCAACTCCCACTCCCATTTCCGCACACACTGGCTAAGAAACGCTTTCACGGATTAAAATCTCTTCAATCCAATTTTTGCGCACACTGGCTGACAAACGGTGATTTTTGTTGGCCTCAGTTACTGAATCTGCGCATCCAGTGGCTGAAATCACAGGATGCACCGTTTAAAGATGAGCGCTGAACCATCATCTTTGCATGAAACAATTTTTCTGTGGGAAGTCAATAAATAAGCTTTCGTAGAAAAAAAGTTGAAACCTCGTGCACAGCAGTGATTGTTGTTGTCCACTTTGAAACAATTCAGCTCAGCTCTAAAAGCCTTCATCTGCGAATGAAAAAGCCATTGCATCGTTTCCAGCTGCCAATTTCGATTAACAACGTAGCT
The DNA here is from genome assembly GCA_023313725.1 of Lithobius niger. Taxonomy (NCBI): domain Eukaryota; kingdom Metazoa; phylum Arthropoda; class Chilopoda; order Lithobiomorpha; family Lithobiidae; genus Lithobius; species Lithobius niger. The sequence continues at coordinate 16,336 of JAHWFP010013139.1, forward strand.
TAGTTTGATTTAAAACTATACCCATTTACCTGAAACATGGATTCTTTTATTTTACCCATCAAGAATCAACGGTTTGGACGATAGTTTTCAATCCTTAGCACGTGCACCAGGAATTGTTAGGCACCGTAGCAAAGACATCACACGTGCACGAAAACAATAAGAATCGATTAAAGTGATTGCTGTCCTTCCGGTTTTCCTTTAACTTTCCTTTTATCAGCTCAACCGGGATCCGGAATTATTATGTAGAATTATGGAGATGTAGATGTAGATTTCTGACTTGCACCAAAGAAATCACGATCAACAATAATTGTTACCATGAAAGTGATAATAATGATTTCTTACCTCCGAAGGGCAGTAATTTGTTATCATTAATCAATTGTTGTGACTGTTAAACATCTTAAAGCACAACTCACGTTTCCGTAATTTGTCTACGGTTTGGCCGCCTGGCTGATATCGAGGCTCCAGGACAAACGTGGCCAAAACTTAACGGAGGATTTCTTTCGTAGTAGGCAAACTGTCCTATGAAATTTCGTTTGCTGTCAACCACAAGGTGTTGTAATCCTAAAATATTGCATCAGCAACTGTTAAAATACTTTTAGATCAGAAGCTTTTTTAATTTTTGGGGGAAAGTTGCACTACACGATAGTTACACTACTCCTTATTTAGTGCTGTGCTGTTAAGCCTATTTTTCCGACGATCAAAATCGTTATAACTACTTAAAACTGAAATGCGCTGAAAATTACTTCCTTTTGGCCCCTCAATATGGTCAGCATGACAGTGGAACGTACGAATTTCTTCAGCTTTATCTATAAAAATCCAAACCTCCGAATCAATAATAACCTAAACATTGTATGGAAATTTCCTCGTTTACAAGTTTTCAAACTTTCCATCGCGGATGCATTTTTGGGTGCTCCTGTTCTGGAGGGAATGGGCTCTTTTCAGGCAAACCCGTTCTTAAAGGGTTAATAAGCGTGATAACTTGTATGATCTAACATATTTTATAATATGGAGTGTTGTTGCATGCATTTTCGTAAAAATTTGAAAGTAAACCTCGCTTCGTTTCTGCCAAGCTCTAAGAATGAACAATAACTGCAGAAATTCCGCAGATTTTATCTTCGGCTTGCAGTTTACAACACTGGCAAAAATTGCAGATTTTATCTTCACCTAACAGAGAGTGAACAAGAGACTGCAGAAATTCTCCAGATTTTATATTCGGGTTGCTGACAGTGAACA
>JAHWFP010013139.1:17578-30603 GCA_023313725.1 Lithobius niger
ATTTTATATTCGGGTTGCTGACAGTGAACAACATCTGCAGAAATTCTGCAGATTTTATCTTCAGTTACTGAGAGTGACAAAAACTGCAGAAATTCTGCAGATTTTATTTTTGCTTGCTGAGAATGAACTGCAGATAATCTTCAGATTTTCTCTTCACTTGCTGAGAACTGCAGAAATTCTTCAGATTTTATCTTCGATTGCTGAAAGTGAACAACCAACTCCAGAAAATCTGCAGATTTTATCTTTACTTGCTGAGAGGTTAATAAAAAACTGCAGAAAATCTAGAGATTTTATCTTCAATTGCTGAGAGTGAACAACAAACTGCAGAAAATCTGCAGATTTTAGCTTTGATTGCTGAAAGTGAACAACAAACTGCAGAATATCTACAGATTTTATCTTCACTTTGCTGAAACTAAACTACCTTCTGTAGTTTTTCTGCAGATCCTTAAATTTTCTGCAGTTTTTCTAGCTGGGGTAAGTGAGATCTCTCCTGTATACTGTTATTCTGCCCACATAATTATGGTGTAAGCCAATGCAATTTTCCCTCATTCATCTATTTAGCTTTTCTACATAAAGAACTACACGCTGCCTTTACAGTATAATAGAAAAAAATGATCAAATTTAGTTTATAACTGCGATTAAAAACAGTATCACTCATAATCGCCAATCTAACCATTAAGACTGACGAGGCTTCTTTTTCGTCAGCTCATTCGTTACAACAGCAACGAAAAAGTAGCCAACTTTACCAGCAGTGTTTAATTCATACTTCGTAGCACCACCAGCTCCTGGTAATGAGAAACTAATTACCGTGTTATTTAAATTCACTAAACCACGCGCAATGGCTGTTTGCCGTGACGTCACCATGAATTAGCCAATGACGAACGAGAACAACGGCTGTTTGGCCGTCTGATTGGACTAGCCCAGTCACGTGATATGCACGTTACAGCAAACAGCCATGGCGCGTGGTCTAAATTCAGTATCATGCACTATAACCAATAAAGACAGGATAGAAAAATTTAATTAGGGATTTAAAAAAAAGGAAGCTATACGACACGTCTCCACATCCCTTTACTATAATGGACAATAATCAGTCGTCTGTTTCTAATTCCACCAGCAGGGTCCAGAGACTGGTCAAGGTCAAATCATTATTTTTTAGAATAGACATTTTTAAGCGCCATGCAAAATTTTCATTTGTGGGACTAAAGATATACCCCGGTGAACATCTTTTTTTTTTTTCGCTAAAGAAAAAAAAAAAGAAAATGTTAAAACAAAAAAAGAGCCAGGGGCAATTCCTCTTTGCGCCCATCCTTTGCGCATGCCTATGAATTCCACCATAAGTAGTCTATCATTTATTGAACGTTCAGGGACCCAAAGTGCAGAACGCACAAAAAGGTAAAGAGCCGTACCCTAACTTTAGGTCGATTTGCTGCAACTGAAATTGTTAATTCAAGCGATAAACCACTGCTTTACAAGATGGAGGCATTATGCAAGCTTTTAGCATATAACATTTCCAAAACAAACGATGGAGGTTACGAATAATTCTAGGTGAAAATGACCCGGTGAACATTAGATGCTCAACGTGGTATCTAGTGTATAAACAATTCGAGCATACCTCAATACTGATTCGTATTCTCAATCACTTGTAACGTTCAAGTGTGACGTGTCATTGATACAACGAGAGAATAGCGAAAATACCTCGTACAAGGGCTTGTTTTTTTTTCTGTTCGAAACAGTGCACGACCAGGAAGTAAGAGAGAGAAAATGGACAATTTCCCCATGTCCCTAACTTATGAGTGTTAACGGGCAAAAGGACACAAATAAAGCATTTTTTTGGGCAATTGAAAAAATTATCAATCCTGATAATTGAATTTTTTAAAGTTTCAAAGACACAAAACGGATCAAAATTAGTTGCTTTATAGTCTCCGAGGGATTTAAAGTTACCCTCCTCCTTATACCCCACAGCTAAATTCTCTGAACCTATTCTAAATTTCAAATTTTGTTTGAGTCACTAAACCCCCACTCCTCCCTCCTGCCACCACGATAAAAAATTAACTTCTTGGTGCGCCACTCGTTTGGAATGTTACACGGTCAGAAGAAAAGCTATCGATAATAACGTTGTTTCGTGTATTAACACTTTTATTGTTATATTTGGAGTTATTAAAGTGTGGGATATGGCACCATGTTATTGGTGCCACGTCACGACAGACTGTGTGACCAGTCATGTCCTGTGAAGTAGAAACCCCAGTTACAATGTCATTTCTCCAGCAGAAATGTTTGTAGTGTAAAGTTGTAGGCAGATGAGAATAATAACGGGTCGGTTTTGGGTAGGGGAGCAGTTATATGTTTATTGTAAAGAAGTAAACGGAATTGTAATTTTGCTGTTCTTAATATAAAATACTGACTCGTTGAAATGGTACTGAATTTTGTAGTGCGATATTAATTTGTGGGGCAGAAGGATTAACCCACTTTAAACACAAAAGAAAACAAATAAAATAAACATGATTATGGACTTTTGTGTAACTCTTCAGGCTAAATTGTTCGCTTCACTCGGATCATGGGACTCACCTTACGTCGCTGGAATAGTTATTTTGTTTTATTGTGGTGATTTGAAAAGGGCAAAATACACTAACGTAGTAGTTATTGGTGACAAACTCACGGTTATCGATTTTTATACCACGGCTGCGAGGATTTCCCGGCGAGACAATGCATGTCGAGCCGGGCAATCTTCGCAGCCACGGTATAAAAATCGACAACCGCGAGTTTAGTCATCAATAAATTATTTATATCACGGTTGGGACGTCAAGCTAACTCGTATTTAATTAAAACGTGTTTGTGTTTTGTGAAAATTGCTTCAAGAAAACAGCGATCAATCAGTATCTAGAAATGAATGAAGGTCATCCTATTTTAGTTTGTGGAGGGGAAAGAGTGTGATAGACGGACAAGTCCTTTGGTTCGTTTGTGGAGGGAGGGGGAAAGTTAAACAGAATCGTCGTTGGGTGAGGTTCATGTCGGACGGTTGCTCCTCGTGTTTTCTAATCCGCCTGGGTGAATAAACGTCGATATGTAACACAGCAGGGATAAAATTACTTTCAGGATTGGTAAGTAATTAATTTTGTGTGTTTGTAATTTGAGAATTGTTTCAAAATTACGGTAATAGACTAAAGGTGTATCGGTATGAATGAAGGTCATTCCATTTTAGTTTGTGGAGGTGGAGGGGGGGGGAGTTAGACTGGAGCCAATAAACTATAGATATGGGCCAGACATGTGATGTGAGAGTACGCAGGTATAAGATTTCATTCGGGACATCCTGGGAAGTTAAGTAATTCCTTTTGTACGTTTTTATTGCGTTACGTTTTGGACGCTGTATTTGGTTGTTGGATGTGTGCGTTCCCGGTCGCGTGATCCAGAAGTGTCAAGAGTGTGGGTTATCGGCAAAAGTGTGGGGTAACTTGATAACCCACACTTTTTGCGATGACACACACTTCCGCTCACGGTTAACCGGATTTAACATACGGAAATTTAGCATGGCGTTGAGTTAGTGTGACGTCACAGCGGTGGTATAAAAGTTTAGTACATCATTAGTACAACATTGGTTGCCACTAATGACCTCGCTGTCGACGCTCCATTTGGCCTCAATCCCCCCTCCCCACCACCGCCCCCGAGAAAGGATGTTGTTAATGTCCATGTGTACATCGGTGTGTCTGCGTTGTGATATCGATCTCCAATCTTCTAGGCTCAGAGGCCATGCGGTTAACAATTTTCCGTGTTTTACTCATTTCATTCGGGTTCCCTGTTCCCAGGGACCAGCACAAAGATTGATTTTTGTCACTTGCAAACTTACCTCCAATGGCTATATCTAATGCAGGTTACAGAAAGCTAAGATTGATCTCCTTTTAACAAAGTATAGGTAATGCACGTGTACAAGCCATTTTTCTTTGGTAAACCCTAAAACCACCCATTCGACTTACGCACCAAGTGGTCAAATTTGAGTTGGCAATTACTACAAGTGTACATTAATGAATACTGTTTTACTATGCATATAGATATAACCAGACATGGCTGCAGACTATGATTCCTGCAGACTATAAAAGTGATACCCCTCCAACAGGAGATGGAACTGGTAACTCAGCAGGTACAGCTATTTGAATTGTAACAATTACAGCTTTTTTTTGCGTATGTGCTTTGTTGGCTGTTTCCAGTGTAAAATAATTGCTTGAGTGGGCTGCCCTGCATTTCTCTCAGTTAGAAGCTAAATCGGTCTATTTTCGTGAGGGAAGGGGAGATAAGTTGTTATAATAACGTAGCAAGTAATCTTGCTAAACCACGTGCCACGCCTGTTTGTTGTGACGCGCGTACCACATGACTGGGCTAGTCCACTAAGAGGGCCAGAGAACCGCTATTTCCGTTCGTCACTGGCTAACTCATGATGACATAACAGCAAACAGCCGTGGCTCGTGGTATAGGTTAGCAGTAAACAGTGTGAAGCCATATTATTTTGTTTACTGGAAACGATAATGACACCTAAGTATTGGTGAAGTTGGGCGTGTGTGGCACAGCCAGACCGTCGTGCCCCACAGGGACCTTTGAGCTAACAGTGTGCCTTATGCCCGGTGTTATGGCCGACTTCCTATTCCCATTATGTGACTATGACGCCATGGCATATAGAAAGCCATTTTCAGTTTTGAATTTCGAAAAATTAATGCAGTGGGTTTCCATTTTGGGAAATGAATAACAAATGTAAAAAAATCAGTTTCAGTTTCGAATTCGTGCAGTAGATCAGCACCCTAGTGTGTGTAACGAACTCTTCCACGCTTTTATTATAATTCAAAATGGTGCCCCAATCACAGTGAATTAATGTAGGTACAACTGCTTGCCCTGTGTATGGGCATTGCACAAATGCACAGTTAGGTTAGTGTAATATATGGTTTAATTTAGTGTTTTTAGAGAATCTATCCCATTGCATATTGGTTCTCTCCTTTACGTTTGGGGTTTTACGATTAGGGGTTTGAATAATATCTCTGTAATGTGTGGTGCAGTGGTAACCCGGACCACTGCACTGTGACTGAGGTTGGCGCTAATGACCTAGCTGTCGACGCGCCATTAAGCCTCAATCCCCCCCCCCCCCTTTACGTTTGCAGTTTGATCTTTTAAACGGTTTCTACATACGTCTGAGTTGGACTATGGTTCTAAAACAATTCTTAGACGATTCAACTGTCACATGGGAACTAATTTCAGTTTAAGATGTGTAAAGGAAATACCTAAACTAGTCGAACCTTGAATGATATGCTATCGGTAATAGGTTATTTTTCACGTGTTTGTTTAATGATGTCATGTTTATCATGCAGTAATATTTGAACCTGCACTTACACTGGATAAAGGTAGGAAATGGTCGATAGTATACCCCCCCCCCCAGGGGGGGGGGAGAAAGGGGGGATCAAACGTTTACGGAATAATGTAAGCAACTAGCGCCGGCATTTAGACTAACCCAAGTCGTATTTTCTGTTATGCCTAATGTCCGCATGGATTTGATTGCAGTATTCCTCAAACACCATAAACACACACACACATACACGTTAATAAATATTACACAGGGTGTTTATATGAGGGAAGTTTGCATGAAAGAAGTTTGCGTTACGTATATAGGCAAGTTTATGTAATTGTGGAAGTGGCAAACGTATAAAGGGGTTGATTTGTTGGTTAATTTGAAGAAGCATTTGTTGGTTTTCCTTTAGCCTCCGTTAATAATGTGCTTCTAGCTGTTTTATACCATTTAAAATTGATTAAATGGTTCTCTAGTTCTCAAGAGTGGTGCTAGGTTTTGCTAAAAGCCCGAAAGACATTTTAAATTTAAACTGGAAATTGTGGGAGGTTGCTTGTGGCGGCCATGACACCGGAGAAAGGCCCACTATGGTAGCTGGAAAATCCATACGGAGCAACGCCATCTGACTACGCAACACGTGCCAATTTCACCATTACTTACCTATCAAGTTTATAAATTACTCATGTTGGTTTGCATTTTTAACCTCTGCTAAATGAAGTGTATTATCAGTCAATTCTTTAAGTTTTATGTGGAAGATCCAGCAGAAAAATTGACCAGAGAATCCTTTTGAACCACACATAGGCTCAATAAGGGGGGGGGGGAATGAGGCTTAATGGCGCGTCGACAGCTTGGTCATTAGCGCCAACCTCAGTCACAGTGCAGTGGTCCGGGTTGCCACTGCACCACACATTACAGAGATATTATTCAAACCCCTAACCTAAATCTTGTCATACATCTGTACCTCCTGCAAAAATTGAAAAACACCGGACAGGAGGACAGACTTATTGCCCAATTGACGCACAATGTCATGCGGAAGACGGAAACGACGACGAAAACCATCAAGATGGCAACAATCAACAAGGAAGTGCCGGACCGTAAGTGGCCGCCGACACCAATAACATTCAGGAGGGTCAACCCCCCGCAAAAGGAAACAGTGAGAAAGTCGAGTGTGACCAATGCGCAAACGGGCCAACACCACCTCCTCACGGCGACTGCGGCGACACGCCGAGTGCCATTCCTCAACATTGCCTTTAATAGCTCGTAATTTATTGCCGTCCTGTCCATCCCACGAGGCTTGCCAAAAAGCGTGTAACCTTAGACGCAGAGTTGGAAAAGCGTCCGAGGGAACAAGGCTGAGATCCCTTCCGAGAGGGCCAGAAAGGGCCCCTTTTGCTGCAGAATCCGCTTGCTCATTTCCACCTATCCCAACATGGCCCGGGATCCAGCAGAAAAGCACGGTTTTCCGCTGGCCAGGCAAGCGGGAAAGCAAAGCTTGGACACGTTGTGTCAAGGGGTTCCGTGGATTGTAAGTCGCCAAGGACTCCAGGGCACTCATGGAATCGCTAAAGATAATGAAATGCGTGCCCTGAAGGCCAAGGATCTATTCCACCGCCAAACCGAGAGCCAAAAGCTCTGCAGAAAACACGGAATAGCCTGATGGAAGGCGATGGGCAACCGTCACTCCCTTACAAACACAAGCACAAGCCACGCCAGCGTCTGACTTCGACCCATCAGTAAACAGCCGCTGATAACCGGCGTACTGAGAACACAGCCGCCGGAACTCCTGCAAGTACCTTGCCGGCAGAGTGGAACCCTTCGGGAGGGACGCCAGAGCGAAAATGAAAATGCCACTTGGGACAAGCCAAGGGGCCACTGGCATCCCCCCCAGCCTCAACCACTGGGCATATCAAAGGCTATCTCCTGACAGGACTGCTGGAGCCTATCGCGGAAATCACCCTTACCCACCCTGCGTCTACCGACTCGCAAGTCTGGCCCAAAAACCATGGACCAAGCAGGACTGGATTCCACAGCACGTAAACGCACAGCATACTGAATGGCCAGCTTCCGCCGACGAATGGCCAAAGGTGGCTCCGAGGCCTCAGCATAGAGGCTGACCACTGGAGAAGTTCGAAATGCCCCAGTCGCCACACTCAGGCCACTGTGATGCACAGTGTCCAACATCTGGAGAGTCGAGTCACTAGCCGAACCATACACCATGCACGCATAATCAAGTTTGCTGCGGACAAGGGCTCTGTAGAGGCGCAACATGGCAGTGCAATCGGCACCCCATGAAGTACCCGACAGAACCCGCAAGATGTTAAGTGCCCGCAAAGACTTGTCTTTAAGTTGGCGCAAGTGTGGAAGCCAAGATAACCTGAAATCGAACACCAGACCCAGGAAACGTGCCTGTGGGACAACAGGAATCTGCGCCTCCCCAAGTACAGGCAAGGATCTGGGTGCAGTGTTCGTTGGCGGCAAAAGTGAATGCACACAGTCTTGTCCAGAGAAAACCGGAAACCATTACTGACCGCCCAGGTCTTGACTTTGTTAATCGCCAGCTGTAGCTGCCGCTCGCAGGTCTGCATGCGAGCTGCCCGAAAGCGCAGGCCGAAGTCATCGACAAACAATGACTGGGGAACAGCAGCTTGCTGAGCAATGGGGTTGATCCCAATAGCAAACAAGATGACACTAAGAACACCCCCTTGAGGCACACCATTCTCCAAGACAAACGGGCGGGAAAGAGTCGCCCCGACACGAACACGAAAAGAACGGCCGGAGAGGTAAGCGGAAAGCAACAGTGGCATCTGTCCCCTCAAGCCACAGTTATAGAGATTACGGAGAATCCCATAACGCCAGGTCGTATCATAAGCCTTCTCCAAGTCAAAGAAAACCTGAACCAGATGTTGACGCAGGCGGAAAGCCTCCCTCACATCCGATTCAAGGGCAACCAGATGATCGATGGTTGACCGAAAACGTCGAAAGCCACACTGGGACGCAGATAAGAATCCGCGTGATTCCAGCACCCAGACCAACCTCTCACTGACCATCCGTTCCATAAGTTTACAGACACAGCTAGTCAGAGCGATTGGATGATAACTGGAAGGAGCAGTAGGGTCTTTGCCCGGTTTCACAATCGGGATGACCACTGCTGTCCTCCACGCCGCCGGAACAGAGCCTTCTGCCCACACACGGTTGAACATCTCCAGCAAGAACTGCTGGGATGCAGGAGGCAGATGTTTCAACAGCTGATAGTGAACATCATCAGGCCCTGGGGCGGAGTCATGCGACTTGGACAAAGCTGAAACAAATTCCTGCCTGGTGAACGGTAAATTGTACTCCTCTAGCCCGTCGGAGCGAAAGTCTAGAGAGTGAGCCTCTTCTCTACGCTTTATTCTGAGGAAACCAGGATCATAATGGTTATCACTCGAGACCCGCGCAAACGCAGATGCAAGACAGTCGGCGATATCCGGCACAGAAGAGATCACGGAATTCGCCACCTTCAGCTGTGAAACCGGGGAAGACACGTTCCTCCCCGAGATCTGGCGCACCTTCCGCCACACGTGCTGAGAAGGCGTGAAGCGCGTGATCGACGAAACATAAGCTGTCCACGAAGCACGTCTAGCCTCACGAATGACATACCTGGCACGGGCACGACAGCGCTTAAAGGCTACAAAGTTGTCAGTAGTTGGGATGACCGTAAATGCACGCAACGCTCGCCGGCGGGCCCGAATAGCATGCCCGCAAGCAGGCGTCCACCCCGGAACAGGAACCCGCCGCGGCTGTGTGGACGAACGCGGGATAGTAGCACGAGCAGCAGCAAGGACCACGTCAGCGAAATGAGTTGAAAGTTCATCCACATCAGAAAAGTCCTCAACCGCACGCTGAAATACAGCAGCCTCAGCAAAGGCTGACCATTCAGCACGTTTAAGCACCCACCAGGCTGGCCTGGAAGCCACAGAACCCCCTTGTGTCATGGACAACACAACGGGGAGGTGATCGCTTCCATGCGGAACTGGGAAGTGAACTGGGACGGCAAGGGAGCAAAAGGCTAAGTCCACCGCTGACCAATTGCCCGTGGCCAGGTTACAGTGTGTCATGGCTCCATCGTTCAGGATGCAAACGGACCCCCTCTGCATCCACTCCTCAAGGATCCTGCCCTTGTTGTCAGTATTAGGTCCTCCCCACTGGACGTGGTGGCTGTTAAAGTCGCCCAGCAGGAGAAACGGGGCAGGAAGCTGGCGAGCCAGATCCTCCAGGTCATTAACCCCAAAGACGTCATCCGGCGGTAAATAAACCGAACAGACTGTAATATCGAATTGAAAAGAAACTCGAACTGCTACCGCCTGAAATCTAGTGTGCAGAGGCACACTGGCATGCGGCTGAGAGTGTTGAACCAGCACTGCAACACCACCATGTGCACGTGGCACAGGGTCAGCATCCATACGGTAGACAGAGTAACCCCTAACCACCGGATTATCCGACGCCTTAAAGCAAGTTTCCTGAAGGCAGCAGCACAGAGGTCGCCAATGCGACAAAAGCAGCCGCAGCTCTTCTGCATGGGTCCGATAACTTTGGCAGTTCCACTGAACGATGGAATGCGCAGGCATTAGGACGGGCTTAAGACTGAATCATCCTCCTCAACTCCTCCCCTGGGCGACCCGAAAACATCTGAATCCTCCCCCGAATCAAAAGCCGGAGTGAGGTCCAGAACGAAGTTGTCCTCGGAAGGAGGAAAAAGCCCAGGAGAAGTGGAACAGGGAATATCTCCCTGCTCCATGGGTAAAGGAGGATCAAATTGTGGAGGGGACGCAATGGACCCCTCAGCAAGCTGGTTGTTCGACGACTGTTTCACCTTCTCTCCTGGTGGCAACTTCCTCACGGGTGGTGCTGAGGATATACCAGCAGGAGCCTTCTTCGACACTTTCTGTGGTGCACTCCGGGGGGGAGGAGGCTTAACTACAGCCTTAACCTGCCTGGGAACAGTTACAGGAACAGGAACAGGAACAGTTACAGGAACAGGAACAGTAGCAGGCTGGGCAGATGTCGACGGCAAGGCACCAACCGGTTTCGAAGAACCCAAAAGACCCTGCAAAGATGGATGTTGCTGGGTCAACAAAGTAACAAGCATGCCTACCGTCCTCGTCAAAGACCTGAGCTCAGCGCGCAAATCCGCTAAATCAGCAGACTCACTAACTGGGCCAGGCAATGGCGCACTGCACACCTGTGCAAAAGATCTGGTCATCGGTGCTGCCGATAGTTTAGCTTTCTTCCGGGCCTCCGAATAGGAAAGCCCGTCCTTCACCTTCAATTCCTGCACACGACGTTCCTCTAAATAAACACGGCAGTCCCGCGAAGAGGCCTGGTGCTGACCACCACAGTTGATGCACTGCTCTGGGCCAGCACAATCAGTGCCTTCATGGGCTGCCTGAGCACAGCTAACACAGGTAGGCTTACCTTTACACGAGCTGCTGGTGTGGCCGAAGCGTTGACAGCGGAAACACTGCATTGGATTCGGAACATACGTCCTGACCTTCAACCGCAGGTAACCGGCAGTAATGTGCTGCGGTGCAACTGGCGTATCAAAGGTCAGGAAAAAGGTGTCAGTTGGCTGGGCACCATTCTCACCTTTCCGCGTCAAACGCTTCACAGCCGTAACGCCTTGTGACTTGAGTTCGTTCAGGATATCATCGCTGAGACCCCTCAAATCAAACCACGTCACGACCCCCTTGCTGCTGTTTAAGGTACGATGCGGCTCCACACGCACCGGACATAACCCCAGTGCACCCGCCTTCAAAAGCCTCTTTGCCTGAGCCCCATCCGCAACCTCCACAAGGTATCCCCCAGCACAGAGCCGAGAGACACTCTTCGGATCGGAACCACAGATCCCTTTGAGTGCTTTGTGGACAGCGAACGGACCGAGTTGTGTAACATCTCGGCCCTCGCCTGTCGCCACCAAGAACTTCGGGACTTGGTCCCGACTCTTACTAATGTCCAGTAACTGGACAATAAGGCTCAATAAGGCTCAATAAGGCTCAATAAGGCTCACGCAAAAATAGTGGAATCTTCAACTCTTCACAGTAATCTTCAGATTATTAACCCAACTCTTTATCTTACATACTCCCATAGGGATCATTTTTGAGCATAGGTGGCTAAATCGGCCCCGCATCCCCTTGGCTGATAGGCCAAGCCACTAACAACCCTGCTATACTTTACTTACTTCACTCGGGTTTCCCGAAAACCATTGTGAAGTTTTCTTTTCTCTATAGTTTTGTTATTTTTCTTCTTCCATAAGCATACGTCGTGTAGTATAGAGAAAGGGGTCAGTGCTAGGCATGGCTCCATTTCAGCTATTTGAGTAAATTTGAGTCATTTTGAGTAAATTTGAGTAATTTCAACTACCTAAGTAAATGGCAAGCCACGTTTATTACTACCAGAATTTCGTTAAAAAGCAACACCATTCTCTAGATAAATACCAATTAAAATTCCAGTGTCATTACCATGCTTCAAATTCAATTCAATTAATTTCTGTTTTCTTTATTTACTATTTCAAAGCCATTCAAATCAATTATTTTTTATTTCTCATTCTGGCAAAGGATTTTCAATGGATGACCTCCTGATGAACCAATCTCAGTTCAGTTAATGACTGACTGATTCAGGAACTATGTTTACGAATTCCATTCAATTCTATCCAATTCAGTCACAGACCATCAACATTTTGAGCAATTTTTGACAAAATATTTGATTCTGTCCAAATCGAGATGATTTTCAGGGTAAATTCCGGCTTAATTCGGCTATAATTAATTTGGATTTTTGCGTAATTGGCCTAAATTTGATGAAATTACACGTATATTTCACGTTGAATAATATTTTGTCAAAATGGAGAATTTCAATTTCAATGGCAAGACAGGTGAACTTGAGCGGAACATAGTCTGAATTGGGCATAACTATCTACGAATACATGTTATAATTTTGGCAACTATCCGAATTAAGTTCAAATCAAGTCTAGTAGTAGCAAAGACTAATGAAATCAGTTCCACCAATTGTTTGAAGGACGTTTCAACCTGAGTTAAAAAAATGTAAGTTCATTAAAGCAGATTTTAAGCACGTTTTAATTTGCAGTCCTAGACCTCTTATGTACCTTGTTCACCCATAAAAACTAATACATTACAAAATAGAGCAATAAAAAACAACCAAAAAAACTGCAAAGCACTAAATATGCATATACAGACAATATAAAAATGAAGAAAAGGCAAATCTCGTTCAAAACTCGCTAGTCACTCTGAAGGCACGTTTACGCAACGACTCACCTTTGCATTCTCGCAGCTAGAAGCTAGAAATGGCTAGAAATCATCTGAATTTTCAACATGGCGGCGGTAGTAGCTCTTCCGGCTCACAACGAAAACCGACAATAATGTCAATCAGAAGCGACTTGGAAAATTGTTTCGTCAGGAGAAATTCTTTATCTTATTGTCACGGATTATAACAGTGTAAGCGTCTACTCAAACGACGTCGGGTTTAGCTAATTCAGGTAGCGTTGCTACCATGGCAACGACACATTTGCCATCGCGGCTACATTCTAGCTGCGCGTAAATGTGCTCTGGCACTTTCATCCTGACAGGCAACCAGTTACGTTACAACCTCACAAACATTTTACTAGCAGCAAGTGAAACAGTTCAACCCATTTTTCCATCTCAGGGAAACGTTT
>JAHWFP010013152.1:0-25955 GCA_023313725.1 Lithobius niger
ATCAAGGTACCCTGCCTGAGGACGTCATGCACCCATCCGTAGTTTCCGTTATGCTGGATCTACTTGTAAGCTGTTTTTTAAGCGGCATTCTATCTCTTATGATGCTGATAGTCCTCTCTCGCTTTATTAAATTTGTATTAAATTTATTTTTTACGGTGCTAGAATTTGAACCAAAATTTAATTGGATAATGTAGAAAGTTAGAGATAATATAAATTCCAGTATGAATTCCAGTTTTGATAGAACGTAAATACTTTGATGAAAAGTAGACAGGCTAACCACATGCCATTTTTGAACTGTGAACATCGTAAGTTGGATTGTGCACATGCATGTAGATAGGGCAAGGACGACTGAACATGTTGAAAAGAAGTTCAACGATGATTCAGCATTACTTTGGTTTGTTTATATTTATGTTGAGTTTTCCGAGTCAAAAGTTAAGAAAAGTGTTACAGTGTAGGTGTTCTACAGTTAATATAAATAAATAAAACAAATCGCTGGAAATAATACTAAGGAAAATCGGAAACAAGCCAACAGCCATCCTTTTATTTCTCCTTTATTGAGCCGTTTGAGTGTATGATTTGTCTTCCCTCTCCATTGTCTTTGGCCGAGTGACTTTCGGTCGAATGGAGCCCTGGTCACGGTTGTGACCTTAATAACGGGTCCAGTGAGTTATCTTTATGCCAGTTGAGGATGTGGCCATAGCGACTAAGGCGCTATGCAAGTGATCTGGGGGCGAACTGGGTAGCCGGTTCGAATCCGGGTCATGCCACTCCGACGAAACGTAAGTGCATAAAGGTGGCTTACTGAACCACGTTATTTCTTGTGTATGTTTTTCGCTGTTGGCTTGTTTCCGATTTTCCTACAGTTAATACACGCAAGTAAAATCGATGTAGTTCGACCTTGAAGGATATCCGTGAAGTTTGAAATAGCGATATCAAACGCTAAGGCGGTTCGATCGTTTAATAATAATTGCAAGGTTAAAATAACTGCGTGTGTATTTTATTAAGGTTAAAACGTGACAGTTTTGAAAACTGCTCGCTGATGAATTTTCAAGCGCTTCGGTTAACGTCTGAAGTACTGGATGAGCAAGGAAGGCGATTTCCAATTTCATGCAGCGCCTGATATTACGACATTAGGCTTAAACACTGAAATACAAACAGAACAATTGAAAAACGTTGCTTACGTTTTACTCAACATTAAAAAAGACTTCGACAATTTCATTTTTGCTACCATTTCTTACTCATAGATATCTTTGTCAAACATTTATCAAACCCTAGTTAATTTGTATGGGTGTTTTTTTTTATTATTATTATCCAAAACAGACATACTGTAAAGGGACCCATAAAATACTACCACATTTAGAAATATCTATAAAAAAAAAGTTAACAATGAAAAAAATCATAATGCCACTTTGTCCATCAGAAAGGTCCATCGGAAAGAACAACTCAAAAAGTTTTACTAAATAAAATCTGTATATATATATATATATATATATATATTGCTTAGCGAGGCTAATGCATGGTTTTGGGATGCGGATAGGGAAAGGCATTCAGTAGGACAATGGTTCAAAACGTATCATATTAATGTGATAGGAGAGCATATTTATTCTTTTATCATGGTAGCCAGAGATGGAAGTGGGTCACTTTTTCCTACCCGTGACCCACCAGACCAACTCGTACTCTGGCCCACGACCCATTTGACCCATCCGCTGAAAGAACAAAATGCGACCCATCCCAAACTATGAAAAAAAATACAGTATGCAAATGCATGCATTGTTATTTCAAACAGTTTTTAGCCTTCCGGGGAAACTATTTTTGAAACAGTTAAGACCATTATTTTTAAAGAGTACTAGTAAGTCTACTGAAGCGTCAAATAGCGTACTGAAGAATTACCGCGGGTCGGTGGGCGAACGGTCTTGACCCATGACCCACGATAAAAAACGTGACCCATTTGACCCACTGACCCATGGGTCAGTTCCATCTCTGATGGTAGCAAGAAGTAGGGGAAGGAACTTCATGCTTGGGATGGTAGCAATGATAGAGGCGAGTGTTTTAATTCCATTTACAGTAACAATAAAAAAGGGACAAACGGCCCTTAATGCAGACTAGTAGTAACAGTCACTAACATATTAATTGGAGACATAAACATAGATATAATCGAAGAAAACCAAACAATTAATGAAGACATAAATTATCTTAATAAACTAGCTGCAAATGGTTTCTCATCAATGAAAGAATCTCCGACTAGAGTTGAAATTTATAAAAATAAAATCACTTCTTCGTGCATTGATCGTATTTTTGTGAAAATGAATAACTATGAATGCTCAAGTGCATGCATTGAAAAAAAAAAATAGCAGACCAGTACTTCATTGCACTAAAGATTGAGTTAACCAAACATACTTTTCAAGAAAAAAATAATGAAGTTAGGGTTCATCTTGATGATGCAACAATAATTAAAAAACTAAATAAGGTGAACTGGGATATCCTAAATGAGCATGAAAATAATCCTGATGACATGTATAATAGTATAAAAAATACAATAACTGACATATATAAAACAAGTCAGGTGCCGAAGAAGCTCACGAAAGCAAAGAAGGCGTGGATAACTGACAATTTGGTAAAATTAATTAACGTAAAAAATAAACTTTGGAAAAAAAATAAAAACTAAAGCCAATCCAAACGAACAATTGTGCGCCGAGTATAAAAAAATTAAAACACAAATACAAAAGGAGTTAAGGGAAAGTAAAAAAACCACCTATCAAAAATAATAAACTCGGTAACAATGAATAGCAAAATAAAATGGAATCACATAAATGATATTGCAGGTCGCAAGCCTAAAGCCAATATCGACAAAATAATGCAGGAATCTTTTCCAAATGAACCTGTGCACAGACTATGTAATAGGGTAAATTTAAATTTTGCAAATGTTGTACCAAAATTAAGACGAAAATTTCTCGCAAGGAAGAAAAAATGTATGAATAATACAAATAAAATTAATAAAATTAAAAGAAACTCTGCAAAAATTGGAATCCTGCACTGTACTGCTAATGACATAAAAAACTTAGTCAAAGAGATAAAAAATAAAAAATCAGTGGAAATTGATGGCATTTATACGAAGCACCTAATTGGCTCAATTGACAACTCTTCAATATGTCTAACCAAATTAATAAATTCCATAATTAACACTGAAATTTGGCCTGAAGAATTGAAAGTACAAGTTGTGAGACCAGTTCATAAGAAAGATAGCAAAATTAATTTAAATAACTATAGACCAATATCACTTCTGTCCAACATAAATAAGATTATAGAAAAATTTTTCTTTAAACAAATCATGTGTTTTGTGGAAAAATATAATATTATTAACAAAAGACAATTTGGTTTTCAAAATAATAAAGGAACCATCGATGCCCTAAGACTTACTAATAACAAAATAACACAGAATCTAGATAATGGTTACTTTACTAAAGTGGTCCTAGTGGACTTACAAAAAGTATTCGACACAATAGATCATACTATTCTTATAAATAAATGTGAATCGTATAGCCTAAGAGGAAAATGCAGCAATATTATTACGAGCTACCTGAATAATCGGAAAGCAAAAACTAGAATTAGAAATTCCACTAGTGATTCTGAGGAAATTAAGTACGGAGTACCCCAGTGATCTGTACTGGGGCCACTTTTGTTTATAATATATATTAATGACGTTGTTGACCAAGAAAATGTGAGATAATTTTATTTGCTAATGATATTGTTCTAATCTCGTCAGGTAGAAATTTAGTTGTGGTGGAAAAAAATCTTCAAGAAGATTTTAATAACATAAACGACTGGTTCCTCGAAAATGATGTTTTTATAAATGATTTGAAAACAGCTGTTATGGATATCACGTCGTCTCACAATAAATATGAGGTGACAGATTTGCTGATACACACCGAACATTGTAGCTTCTCAGAAAAATGCTCCAAAACATGCATAAAAGTAGAAAAAGTGTCAAAGGCTAACTACTTAGGTTTGTGTATTGATAATTTGTGGAAGTTTAACCATCATATAGATAACCTGATAAAAACATTACGACAATTATTACCAATCTGTTATAAATTAAGACCAATTCTCAGCAGTAAAAACAAACACATATTGTATGATGCATTAGTAACAAGTAATATAAGATATGGGATAGAATTCTATGGTTTAACATCGTCCTATCTCTTAGACAAAATCCAGAGAACACAAAACAAACTAGTTAAAGCTCTATTTAAACCAGTAAATTATAAAAAAAAAAAAAAACCAACGACTTATTTCAAGAACACAAAATTCTAAATGTTAAAAATCTTAGGAATTACGTAATAATCTTAAATAACTATTTTAAATCTGAACACAAGGTAAAAGATGTAAAAAAAAAAACAACATATCTAAGAAGTAAAAGTCTGAGATTTGAAATACCCTTAGTGAAAAATTGTTACGGAATGAGAAATACACAATATTACATTCCTTGGACCTTTATCAGCTACCCAATAATCTTATGACCGTAACAGGTTTTAAACAGATCAAGAAAGAAGTAAAAAACTGGTTATTAAAAAATAATAAAAAATAATAATAATAAAAAAAACTGGCTAATAAAATGATATAGAGGTATCGTAAAAATATAGGTATTGGAAAAAGAGTGCTTCAAGGAATCGCTTATGTTGTTGTAATGCTTTTTATTTTACTGTTGGATAAATTTAGGACCTTTAATCACATTTATTTGTAATACATGTAATATATGTAAATATAATGCAACCCACACAAGTCCAACGGACTTCGGGATGCAATGTGGATAAATAAACTGTATATATAACAGTCAATTAATTCTTTTCACAACATCAATGAGTTGGGGGATTCAGGGTTAATGGCGTGTCGACAGCAGGTCATTAGCACCAACTTCAGTCACAGAGCAGTTGTCTGGCATGCCTCTGGCCCACACATTACAGAGATGTTAACTCGACCCCCCCCCCCCCCGCAAATCTAGATATTATCGTATACCTGTATCTGCAAAAAATTGAAAAACCCCCGAACAGGAGAACACAATCATCGCGCAATTGACACGCTATGTCTCGCGGTTGGTAGAAATGATGAAGAAAACCAACAAGATGGTGACAATCAGCAAGAACGTGATGGATCGTGAGTGGCCGACGGTATCAATGACATTCAGAAACCCCCCCCCCCCTCTACTCAAAAGAAACCAATGAGTAAGGTTAGTGTGACCAATGCTCAAACAGGCTAACATGACCTCTTACTAGCGGCTGTGACGACAAGCCAAGTGCCATTCCTAGAGAGTGCCTTTAATAGCCCGCAACTTATTGCCATCTAGTTAGTCCCACAAGGCTTGCCAAGTAGCGAGCAATCTCAAACTTAGAGGTGGAAAGGCGTCCGAGGAAACAACAACACAGATCCCTATCAAGAGGACCAGAAAGGGACCCTTTTGTTGCAACATCAACGTGCTGATACCCACTCCCCGACGTGGCCCGGGGTCCAGCAGAAAATCATAGTTTTCCACTGGCTAGGCAAGTGGGAAAGCAGAGCCTGAATTGCTGCGTGAAAGGGCTCCGTGGGTTGCATGTCGCTAAGGGCTCCAGGGCAACTCTTGGAATCACTAAAGATGACACAATGCGTGCCCTAGCCGTCAAGGAACCATTCAACAGCCAGACCAAGTCCCAGAAGCGCCACCAAAAACACAGAATAAACCTGATGGAAGGCGATGGGAAACAGTCACTCCCTCAAGCACACAAACACATGCCACGCCAACTTTCGACTTCGACCCTCCAGTTTGGTTACCATCCCTGTAATGTGTGGCACAGTGGCATGCATCCCGGACCACTGCACTGTGAATGTGGTTGGCACTAATGACCTAGATGTCAACGTACCATTACGCCTCAATCCCCCTCCCACTAAGTGAAAAGCCGCCGATATCCAGCATACAGATAACGCAGCCGCCGAAACTCTTGGAGTGCTGATGGAGTGGAACTTTGGGGACAAATGCCAGACAGAATGTGAAAATGCCACTTGTTTCATGCCAAGGGGTCACTGGCATCTCCTCAAATCTGAAGACGTGGGGCATTACAAAACCATCTCTCCACAGGACTGCAAAAGCCTATCGCAGAAATCACCCTTACCCACCCCATATCTGCCTTCCCGCAAGTCGGATCCAAAAACCATGGGACCAAACAGGACTGGATCGCTCAACACGCAATCGCACAGAATACTGAATGGCTAGGGAAATGCCGAAGGTGGCTCCGAGGCTTCAGCATGGAGGCTGACCACTGGAGATGTGCGAAACGTCCCAGTCGCCAGACGCAGGCCACTGTGGTGCACAGTGTCACATCTGGAGAATAAAGTCATTAGCTGAATCGTATACCATGACAGCATAATCAAGTTTGCTGCGGACAAAGGCTCGGTAAAGGCATAACATAGCAGTGCAATCTGCTCTCCATGAAGTACCTGACAGAACCCGAAAGATGTTAAGCACCCGCAAAGCTTTGTTTTTCGGTCGCTCAAGTGTGGAAGCCAAGGAAACCTATAATCGAACACATGACTCAGGTAACGTATTGGTGGGACCACATGAATCGGTGCCTGTCCCAAGTGCAGGCAAGGATTCTAGGTGCAGTGTTCGTTGGCGGTAAAAGTGGAGTATACTGTTTTGTCCGGAAAAAACCGGAAGCCATTACTGACTGCCCAGCGCTGGACTAGACAAGGAAAAGGGAACTATTACAATAGGTGTTGTAGAAGGAAAACGGAGCAAAACTCTGCGTACCAACAGAAACAAACGTGCAGTGCGACAACAAACGTGGCAGTGCAACAACATAGCTTTCCACTAGACCGATGTATGTTACGCAGAGACCAGCTAGTGAAAACTAATATTCTACCACGTACGTTCCAGTTGCTGTACACAGAATATTAGCCGATTTTCAATTTTCCGCTAAGTATTGTCTAACACGTAGGAGTTGCCGAACTTTTCCGTAATTCTTGCACTCAGCTACATTCTGGCTGTCATGATTTTGTGCACTCGCTCCACCCAAAAATAAAACAGGTTAGGGTAACAGACTTAAAAGCTCTGCGTGCAAGATGCACCGTGCCTACCCGTTTTGTTAAGCTGCCAATGCTTTAAATGGATTTTCAAATATCTGGCGCGAAATTGGAAATTGGCTAGATATTCTGCTTACTGGACCGCACGTGATAGAGTATTAAGCGTTAATTTAGTTTCGATTTAAACGTTTTGCATTAGTCTTACCTGTGGAGGAAAACTTGGTCTTTCCTATAGACGAAACAGCATTACGATTGCCCTTATTGTAAATTTATCATATAAAAAGCCAAAACTGGTAAAAGGGACCGCCAAGTTCCAAATGGTTCGGCCCTCAAAGGATTGATATCAACACACCAAAACATTCGCCAAGTTAATCGCACCGACTTAACGTCGAAAGTATTATTCAGTACGATTAACTTGGTGAATATTTTGGTGTGTTGATATCACTCCTTTGAAGGGCCAAACCATTCTGAATTGGCAGTCCCTTTAATCAGTTTTGATTTTGATATGATGTTACTTCTTTACTTTTTTTAATAATTATGTATTAGATTCAACTCAATTAGCCTGTTCTGTGGTATTTTGCAGTTTTTGTAATAGAGCGTACGGCCCAGGGCCACAGCTCTGGCAGTAAATTCATTCATTCCCTAATTTAAGGTAAATAAGTATAGTATAGATTCATTGTGTAGAATATTTCATGAAATTGTGTGCACAATGGTTTTCAATTGAATTTTGTAACAAAAAGTGTTTCAAAAGGCACACTATTGTAAATCGCATTAATTGCACATTAACTGATGAAAAAATTTCACAAAACTGACTGACTTTGTTCATTAAAGCGGATTGCCAGCAAATGAAAGTCTGCAGCATCTAGCGCTATCGAGTTTTTCCTAGCACTTGCTGGCAGCAAGCAAAGGTACGCAGGGAACAATACCTTTTAATACAACAAACAATTAGCACGTCTCCTTAATTACTGAGTAAATATTTGGTACGTCCTCTTGCACCTGGGAGAAAGCTGGAAAGATTAAAGGGCAATTTCTGAGCGTTCCAGCAAAACAATGGCGATCTCCGTGTCGTGTTTTGGTAATGCAGTAATTAAATTGTTATATCGGGCGTAAGTAACGTATTCTTACCGCAATTCTTATGTTTAGTTGTTGTGTAAGTGATCCAAAAGTCAAACATGCATGTCAAAATGGATGTAATTGCCCTTTAACGATATTACTGTCACTAGATGGCGCCACGTTATTTTCGTTATATTCTGCCGGTGGCGCCATCTAGTGGCAGTAAAAGCGTTAATCTTTACAGTTTGCTTCCAGGAGCACGAGGACGTACCAAACTTTTACTCAATAATTAAGGAAGCACGTGGCTTGTTTGTTGAGTTAAAAGATATTTCTTTGTGCATTCCTTTGCTGGCTACGAGCAATAGCGCTAAAGAGAACTGATCTCTAGATGCTGCAAACTTTCGATTGGCGGCAAACCGCCTTAAGACCACGGCGTACAAAATATTGCTCTGCATGAAATTTCCTGCAGGTGTTTTCTACTTGCAACAAAACTGAATCATGTAATATTCGGGCTACCACCTGGTCGTATGTGCGCCAGTTTATAACTTGATGGTCTGCCTAAGAATAATTCATCTCCAATGGCTATTTGCCACGCACACTATCGGCGAAGCTATTCAACTAAAACCACACGGTCGTAAACCTATAGTGGAGAGAGGCCCGACATTATGGTCAGCCCGAGACTACAACAGTAACTGCTGACTGCAGAATAAAGTTTAAATGAATAAATACAAATCAACCTGCAGAATTACAATTTATGTCCTGTGTGTATCTCGAACACGCCTGATGTTGTACCAGGGGGTTGAAACTCTAGCAGTTTCTACAGTCGCTATGTAGCTTCACAGAAGGGTTACTATGGCGCACCGCTTGACAAGGACTGCAGAAACACAGACGACATGGCGCTGGAAGTGGCTTAAGCCGGCCCATATTGGAGTTCAAAGTTTGCCGGCAAATAAACATTGCGCTGTCGCAAACTGCCAAAACAATAGAGCAGTGTCAAGTGACGTCATATTGGCTACAAGATCGATAGCTGCAAGGGGCACTAGATTGAAATGGAGGGTTAAACAACGGCACTTCTAGTCAAGCCAGTGCTTTGAGAGCGGCTCTCTTAGGCTTAAAAAACCGTTGTTTTCTCCAATCGGAGGTTGTAACCGGAAAATAAAGATTCCATTTGCTTAAAAATGTCAGCAACTGCCAACAAATCGACAAAAATCGCGCGTTATAGGCCTAAGAAATCCGCTCTAACTGCATTGGCTTCAGTAAGACGCCCTTCTTTTCGCCCTCCAGTGCCCCTTGCAGCTAACCCAGTTACTGGCTCCACCATATAGAGTTATATACAATAATACTAGATCATGTCACCGCCCTATTCGCGGTATTTTTACAAACCACACATGGCTATAGCTAGCTAACACAATTTACCTTCACGAAATTCGTTCTCCCACGCTCTCCCACGCCATTTTTAAGCTGCGTGATTTCAACGTACGGCGGTTTATTGGGACACACACACACATTTTTTTCTACATACTCGGAACTTTTATGAAACGGGAACAAGTTGGGCACTGGCGTGGGCACAGTTTACCATCCTTGGTTTTAGTGTGTCTTGTCTGTTGATTGAAAGCCGAAGTTCCAGTTTCATGAAAGTATTGTGTGTGTGTGTGTGCACAAAACAAATTGTTGTTTGTCCCAACAATCCACCGTAGTATAACAACACGCGTTTCCTCCTGTTTGCCCCCGCTGTTTGTCTCTGCCGTCCCTGCATCCCACTTTGTTCCCCTAATTGGTGATGACGTCACTAAATAAAGCAGCTGATTGTTGCTGTCCGTAGAAGTTTGCTCCTCCCGTCACGAACTGAGTAAATTGCTCTTAGGTTGCACAGTGCATTTCTCTTGCCCTATTTAAATTGTTGTAGCATGGTCTGGAACAGGGTAGACAAGTACGTAGTGACAAGGCTACCTATACGTAAAGTCTTAACGCTCTGTTTCACGTAGCATGCTTGTGCTGAACCATAGGAGTTGAGTTGTGTTTAAATGGATAAGCAACTCCCAGCTCAAATGCATAGCCGAAGTGCGTAGTCTTCGATGGCAAGCGTGACTCACGAATGTACCCAGAATACAAAGCGCGTCTGCTACTTCCGCCTGACCAAGCCGCCATGAGGTATTCGCGGTTGATCCGCTCGTAGGCGGTGGAATTTTCTGTGAAATACGCCCTGTACTACATTGTTTATGATGTATCAAACGTAGGTAACGTAGGTTGTGTAGTTTTTAAGTTAGTTTTTAAGTTAGTTTTTAGCACTTTAGATGGAGTGAGTGGCTTCCAGGCCGTGTAAACTCCTGTAGGGTAAATAAATAAATAAATAAAATAAACGTAGGTAAGATAAGAGATTGTTATATTGCCAGGCGTTACGTGCCATTGTGTTTTGTAACAAAGTTTGACAGTCGAACGAAACCTTAACGCCGATTGTTGGGGAAGTAAATATCGTATTTTTGTAACACGAGACGGGGTGCTTATGAATGCATGATATTTGCAAGAAAACCGGTGTAGAATGAGTCATCTTCTTGTGACAACAGTAAGTTTAACCAAGTTAAAATGTCGTAGCAGCAGAAAAATTAAATAAATTACTAAATCTAATTTAGTACCGTTATACCAGTTTAGTACCGCGTTATACTAGGCGTCGTCTGCTTTTTCCGCCATGTTGAAAGATGGTTTAGATGGATTAAACCTAGTGCGTTGGGTGTAAATTTCCAATCGCACGGCCGCGAGTGCCGATTGGCGTGGCGGTACGTCCTTTGACGCCGCGCTCTTAAACTTCCGGTTTAGTCAAGTTGCTTATCCACCAAAACACAATCAACTCCTATGGCTGAACTGAAAGCACGATGAACGAAAAACCCCAATCGTAGCATTGATAAGTGTTAGCGCGATGCACAAAAACGTGATATCTTCTCATTATTAGATTTACCGGTGTTGCAGCGCTAAACGAACATTATTTTACGGTAATGGTGACTATTCTTGAAGTCTTCGGATGATTTACTGCTATGTCAATGGATCGTTTAACACATTTTTAATGAGAATTGAAAACGCCGTAGCGTATTATGCAGTACAATACACACGCCTACCTTGGTTGTTCTTCTGCTTGAAATTCATGAAATTAAACCTCCGGAGGCTTTGTTTTGTCGTCGGGTGAACAAAGAGGTACGTAGCGTGAAGCCATTGTTGTGAAAGTTTAATTATTTGGTGTCAAGGCAGTGTTTTAAGTTTAAAATCCGCGTATTGCGTGTACACGTACCTTTCATAGTTCAGTCCGCATGTTAGAGCAGTTCATTTTTGGGGTGTAAGTAGCGCGACTGGTGGCAGAATCGGTGGCTAACTGGTCGACGCATCGAATTTCTAACGTTAAGCCTTTACGTATAGGTCTCCCTGGTAGTGACGCTTTTCTGAAAACATGGAATATAATACTACCTGCTTCCACCAACGGCACCAGAAGGCAGCACTTGTCAGGTTCTCGTAGGAGGCAAACCTTGAAACAAAAAATGGCGGCATCGTTACCATGGCAACAGCGACAATATCTTCGAAAGTTGCAGAATGCTCGTGCGTGGGCAACATCCGAAGTTGAAGATCTAACCTATTCTGTGTTCGATTTACGCCGTATTCAGTTCGTTACAAGACACATGAACCACGGAAAAAGCTTCGGCCTAAGCGGCCGCTAAGCTCACTTGCACAAAACCATGCGTTATGTTTAGCGCCGCTCGTAAATACAACCCGTTTTAAAATTGAATGATGGATTAAAAAAAGTAAAACTTAACGCGACGGTTCTGACCTATCTTAAAATTATTTAATGTCCTAATCTGACGTATGATATTTTTTAAGTGATTAATTTTGTATTCCTGTCGTGATCAGTTCGATTTAGTGACGCTAAATAGTTTCGATTCCCACGATGCTTTCCGCTTCCTGTTACTTGACGACTGCTCCATCTAGTGGTAAATCATTGAAAGCAGGTACTATAGTTTCATCCGAATGTTTACCGTTGTCGGAGAACGAGTGGCACTACCTTTATGTTCTACCCTGGTCTGGAACAACACTGATCAACATAACCTTTACATGTTTCATGTACTTTACAAGACTGCAGATGGAATTTTTACCTTTGCCAGATTCATTTACCAAACAACATCACTCTTTCTTGCGTGGAAAATTTAGCCAATTTACAAACTTATGGAGCACAATAAACTTATTTTCACATCCCAAACCTTGAAATATCTTAGATCGTGCAAATTTGAGGAAACGGCACATAACCACCAAATGGAAGGCTTCAATTGGCATACCACGAACGAAACATATCACAGTGTAATTATGGTAACAGACCATACGCCGTTGGAATATGTTACCTGAACACTTAAAGCAATTATTTTCCATACATTTATCCATAACTATTACAAAAAAAAAAAAAACCCTGTTAAGCAGTTAAACATGATTTACTACACCCCTCCCCAATTTATTCCAATGATGAATTCTTATTTCTGTGCTGATTATAACTATTTTTACTTACTACTAGTTTTTAATAATTGTTTTTTAAGTTATTTACTTGTATCTGAGATTATTTTTAATGACAGGTCAGTATAAAGATGATTAATGTCTATAGAGCAGCGGCAAGTGACGTCATATTGGCTACAAGAGAGATACCTGCAAGGGGCACTAGATTGAAATGGGGGGGGGGGGGTTAAACAACGGCACTTCTAGTCAAGGCAGTGCTTTGACAGCGGCTTTCTTAGGCTTAAAAACCGTTGTTTTCTCCAATCCCTTATGCTGCGAGGTTGTAATCGGAAAATAAAGATTCCACTTGCTTAAAAATGTCAGAAACTGCCAACAAATCGACAAAAATCGCGCGTTATGGGCCTAAGAAATACACTCTTAACAGCAATGTCTTTAGTAGACGCCCTTCTTTTCGCTCTCCAGTGCCCCTTGCAGCTAACCCAGTTACTGGCTCCACCATAGAGTTATATACAATAAACATCATGTCACTGCCCTATATTCACATTACTTGAGTCAGTCTTATGTGAGCACTAAACCTATTATTTTCTCAAATATTTAAAAAAAATTCCTTTTGACAAAAATCACCTAACATAACAAACAAAAAATGGTGCAGACTGCAAGGGCTCTAAAATGATCCCCACAACCCCGGAAAAACAGCCAGAATTAGAAAACATGAAAAGTAGAGAGACAGTGAAGGTGGAAAGATCATTTCAGGGCTTCACCATCGATTTCGTGAAAAAACACTGTCGTATCTATTCTTATTTGACAGACCTCCGTGCAGACGAAGATCATGACCTGAACTAACAATGCAAGACAAAAGAAGCCAGTGGACTTACATGTCCTAGGTCAGAAATAACATTGAAGTGTAGGCAAAGGGAACCAAACTCTTCTCCAGTGCTGCCGGGAAGAATGATATCTCTACAATGGAATCTCTGGAGCACTTTGGGCCGTGGATAAAACAATAGGGCAGTGACATAACGTTGTATAACTCTATGGTGGAGCCAGTAACTGGGTTAGCTGCAAGGGGCACTGGAGGGAGAAAAGAAGGTCGTCTTACTGAAGCCAATGCTATTAGCCTGGATTTCTTAAGCCTATAACGCGCAATTTTTCTTGTTGGAGAAAACAAAGTTTTTTTAAGCCTAAGAAACCCGCTCTCAAAGCACTGTCTTTGCTAGAAATGCCGTTGTTTTCCCTTACAGTTAATCTAGTGCCCCTTGTAGTTATGCCCTGCAGATGCAATCTCGTAGCCAATATGACGACACTTGCCGCTGCCCTATAGAATGTGCCCAACAACTGTAGCTTTTTGACGCGCACCCAGCATTAGCCATGGCGTCAGAAGGAGAGAGGGTCAATTTTGCTAGGAAAATCCTATCGGAAATCCTAGGTTCTTTTACATGCCACAATCGACATGAGCACGAGACATCGCAAGGCCCTTCTTTTCCCGGTAATGCCAGGGGTGGCTGAGGCCGGACTCGAACCCGGGACCTCTGGCACAGGAGACGGTCATGCTAACCATCAGGCCACCTTGTCCCATTACGTGTCTAACAACTCTTTGCCTGAAAGACACATAACATTTGGCGAAGGAACAAAACTAAAAAAATATATACCCTCATTACATATATTGTAAATCTTGTGTACTTGATTTTTGCTGGGGCCTATAGCCAATCTTACCAGTCTTACATGTTTAATCTTTCTTAGGTGGGCAGATCTATGTCTTGTTATTTCATTTCCAGTTCTGGAACCTTCTAGAACTTTCCATCACCCATAATACTTTGTTATTTTACGGTTGTCAGGGGTAACAAAACGGTATAAAAGAAAATATGAAAGGGTGAAAAATCAGTTAGTTTCCGGGCCAGCTATTTGGCTGGTACTCTACCCTGCATGGTCCTCCTTGTTGGGCCCCCCCCCCCCCCCCTTTTCAGCCAAACCTTCAGTTGGTCTTTTTCTTCTCTCAGCTTAAACCTAATCTACATCTAAAGTTCCCCAACGTTTATTCCACTTCAGTCTAATTTCTTGCTATCCCAACTTAGCTATTTTCGACAACATCAAGTAATGTTCTGTTTTGGACCTTTGGCAAATGCCAACACTTGGTTGCAAATTAAAGATTAAATGTCTTGCAAGGAAATGAATTGTTGGCCTCATTTCGATATTTTAGTCTGAGTTTTTTGGGGCATTTTCGCCAGACAGACGTTTTAAGAATGTGATTTTATAATGTTGCAGTGACAAGAAACGATTCTAGAAGCATAAGAACTGTAACATGGTGGTAAAGTCTGTATCATTCAAGTACTGGTTGCAGGACGATTTTTAAAAACAAATGGGGGAAAATGTCATTGTCATTTAAGAACAGGGCTGGCTAAGTGTGGATTTTAAGGATGGGTGTCGACAGATATATCAAGATCCAAATGTGAGATGTTAAACTGGATAGCGCTCTTAGGGTGGTGTAACGGGGTGCGGGTTGTTATACCCAGCCATACATCTGGCCGTTTAATACAAAATTTTGTCACTTCATACGACTTTTACATCATTTGTACATTGACCGGTAGTGGGAGGGGGGGGGTTGATCCCTCGTCTGCTTGGTTTGGAGCCGTGCCGGTTGTGAATCTTGGGACGTTTTTGTGAATTTATTTGTTAATGGTTAAATTGCTATTATTCCGGGGCCGATGGTCATGCAGAAATGGTTTATGTTGTTTATCGCTAAGTAACAGTGTATCTATCTTGTGAGGTTTATTACCAAACAATCATTATGTATAAAAGCAGCATTACATTGAATAAATTTACATTGGGAGACAACATTGGGTTAGCAATTTTCTCTCTTGAAGGCTCATCACTTGGTCCAGATGAATTATTTGCAATCGTAATATAAATCGTATATTTCTTTACAATTGTAATATACAATTTCTTTAAATTGTAATATAAGCCTTATTAGGGATAAGCTCCTGGTTTCTAAGTTTCATGTGATTCTAAACCTTTAAGCCAAACTTAGCTGTCAGCCCTCGTTAGTAAATCCTTTTGGCGTTACAGTCACTAGTCTCAGACTAAGTTACTGTTCAAGTTCAGCTTGTCGTACTGATGGTGCTCCAGGAATTGATAAAAATAGCTATGGCCAGCTTAAGAGCCATAGCAAAAAAGGCCTCGAGGAGCTCCTGGAGGTCTTTCAGGACTGTTTTAATGGAGGGGCAATTCCTAAAACCTGGTTGTTTTCAATTTTGACCCCACTTCTGGGTAGAGTGAAAAACAGAGCGTCTGTAACGCGTTATAGGCCCACTGCCCTTCTGTCGTGCGCCAGGAAATTGTACGAGAGGCTCTTGGTGAATAGATTGAATAGGATCTTGGAAAGCTCAGGAGAATTTTACAATGTGCAATTCGGTTTCAGGAAACAGAAAGGTGCCCAAGATGCGATGATGTATTTGGAATCGGGAATTAGGGAAGCTTGGTTAGGCAATGAAATTGCTGTTGCCGTCTTCCTGGACATAAAAGCGGCTTATGATGTGGTGGGTGTAGCCTGGGTCAGGCCGGCTCTGCAGACCATGGGAGTTAGTGAGAAAGTGGGTGAGGCAATTCTCTCTCTGCTAGGAGACCATATGACGAGAGTTGATGGATTTTGGGCGAAAGTGAAAACAAACAGTAGGGTTGCCGCAGGGGAGTTGCTTGAATCCGACTCTCTTTGCGGTAGCGATTAATGCAGTTTTAAGAGAACTCAGTTTACACTGCAACATTGTGGCTTATGCAGACTATGTTGCAGTGTGGCTGGCAGGGAGGGACGTCAGTGAGCTTCTTGTCTCGCTGGAAGCAGTTGTTGCCAGGAGTATCGACTTGTTGGCAGTAAGGGGCTTTCCCTCTCTATTCCAAAGACTGAACTAATGATATTCTGTAAGGGACCTGCAATTCTGGGTTTTCTGTGTGTCAGCGGCACAGTTGTGAATGCATCTGCCTGTGTCCGGTATCTGGGCTACAAATTGGATCCACAGCTGACGTGGGCTACCGACATAGCCTGTGTGCAGAAATCTATTGGTGAGAGGCATGGGATCCTCAAGTCCTTAGCCCCCAAACAGGCACTTGTTAAGAGGTCGGTCATCTTAGCTACATATAGTACGTATATTCGATCATGTGCCATTTTCCACCTAGCCTTTTTGCTTGGGTCGAGGGAGACTATTAGGAAAGTGCAGGTTGCCCTGAACGGCTGCCTGCGTACTGTTACAGGGTGCCTCCCCTCGACTCCTGTTCCCGCTTTGCATACAGAAGCCGGAGAGGTCCCAGTTTGGATCAAGGCTAAAGAGTCCCTAGCCGCACTTTGTCTCAGGACGATATCCAGGGGTGGTTGCGACTCGAACGTCAGACGTCTAGTACGGTACTCCTCTCTGGGTCCCTGGGCCAGAAAGATGCTTAGTTCTCTCGGGTTGGGTGCGAGTCTACTCAAGCGACAGGGCTTAGGAAATTTCCCGGCTCCTCACCTTGTCATGGGAGTGCACCCATGGTCTTGGTGCAGTGATGTCCTGCCGCTCCTGGTAAGTGACTGCCAGGTGGTGCCGGTCGCGGATTGCGTGGAGATCTACAGTAATGCGTCGTTTCACAGGGAGGTCTGGGAAGGAAGAGCAGGTGTGTAAGGGTCTGGCCTCTGCCAAGAGTTTGATTTGTTTCTCCCTTGTCTACCATCAGCATTTCTGGGGAAGCTAGTGGCCATTTCAATTGCACTGGACATTGGTCTTGATCTGCGGTTGCATTGTTTCAGAGTGGTTTCTGACTCGGCAGCAGGTATAAAGTTTCTGGAATCAGCGTTTAGGGCATTGGATCTGAGTCACCCTCTGGTGGTTGAAATCGGGAAAAGGTTAATGAGTGTGCTCTACTGTGGAATCTGTGTGTCCATCCACTGGACTCCTGGACACACCGGGTGTTTCGGGAACGAATTGGCTGATAAGCTTGCTAGGCGCTGGTGTGATAGACGGAGTAGTCCTGTTACATTCCCAGTCACCCCTAAAGATCTTTATCTAGTTTTGAGGATTCTGGCATTACAGGAGTGGCAAGAGGACTGGGATTCCAGTGTAGTGAGTGAGACGTTGTATGACATCCATCCCCGTACTCTAGATAGCCTCGCGAGAAGGGATGCCACGGTGCTGTCACGATTACGGACTGGACACATCATGTTGAGGGCCCATGCGTTCAGGTTGGGGTGGGCCACCACACCAACCTGTACCTGCAGCACTGATACTGAAACCGTGTCTCACTTATTGTTTGTGTGTTACAGTTGGGCGGCTTATCGTGGGCACTCCATGCAGAACTGGGACGTGGATCTGAAAGAGGTTCTTGGTGTACCCAAGCACATTTCTGGTAACGCAGCTCTAAGGCAGGTTCTTCGGTTCTGTAAGTTGACTGGGCGTTTTAATTAGAATGTTTTCAAAATGTAAGTAGAAGGTATTCAAGATGACTGTGCATGGGTTTCTCTGCTCCGAATGGACTAGACCATGGTTATCTGTACTAGGTGTAAATTTAGAATTAAGCTATAGTAGAGTGTATGACTGCACAGGTCCTGTAGACTCTCAATAAACCTAATCTGTAATCTGTTACTGTTTCCCTCTGCATTATTATTCAGCCTAATGCTCTGCCATTGTTGGGGCTATTTTTGATATTGAAAATATAAAAATGGCGGAGGATGTTGATCGGCTTCTGTGCTCTCTGGTGCGGAAGAATTCTCACAACAGCAAGCGACATAAACGCAGGAGTTGTGTCAGATAATGTGTTTGCAGTAGTAGTGAAAGAAGCCGAGCTGAGAGGGATTTCAGTGTAAGACATGCGGAAGTTTGGAGTTGCCTGTGCCAGCAGGGTTGGGGCTGGGTCGCAAGATGGCAGCCTGGATGGACTTGGACAAGCCTCGTCTGAAAATGGTGGGCAAGAAGCTCAAGAAGGCCGTGAGTGTGAGGGACTGCAAGCAGACAGGAAGGAAGCTGCTCGTGCAGTAAAGAGGTTGTTTTCGTCGGTAGCAGGAGGTCCTGCCAAGCAACAAGGTGAAAAAATTGCATGGAAGTCTTTGGAAGATGTGTTGCCTCCCAAAGTAAATCATTTCCGTAAGCTCATGTCACTACGTCGGCTATATAAGGAAAGCTTAGAAGCCATCGACATGACACGCTCTTTAATTCTGCTCTGTCCAGAGATAGAAAAGCCGTATCCTCTTACACAAGTTTTCCTCCATGTAAAGGCGGTTGTTGGTGGTGAGTGCATAGAGTCTTTGGGCGCTTTACGAACGGGTTGTGCTTTCGAGGTCACACTTACGTCACCAATTGCAAAGAAGAAGCTAGCGGCGGCAGCTCTCTCCATCATTGGGCAAGACATAGAGATTTTCGACCTTCACGATCAGGTTCTGGAAGCGAGAGCCCACTGGCTCCCGAGAGGAGTCACTGTAAATGATATCGCCATAGCTTTCGGAGAGTTCATGGTGTAGAATCGCAAGAATTTGAAAAACTGGCAGTTCGAGGGACTCCAGTATGTGACACTGCTGTTCGCGTTGTTCGCTTCAAGCCGTAGCCTTTCAAAACTATTCTGCATGTTCCTGATACATGTGAAGTCAGGGGTGTTCCAGCATTAGTTGTAGTTCCTGATCGTGCGCCTCTATGTCTTCGTTGTTCGAAACGTGGGCACTTCCACCGTGTGTGCCACAGCATACTTTGTGCGTCCTGTGGAGTATACAGTGACCCAAGCTCACTGTGCAGTTACTTACAGGCTGACAGGGCAGAGGTTGCCCCCGAAGTTGCACCGAAGAGTGACTGCAGAAGGAATGAGTTGGCATTTCCCGTGAATCCTTGCGTAACAGCAAGTGAGGGTGCACAAGATGTGAGTGGTGCGCACGTTGAAGTGGGTCTATGACCTGGACACTTCTAATAACTCGGTGTTGAGGGGTGATGCCATGGCAGATGCCTTCAACACCCGTTTTGCAAGTGTTTATGCTCTGCCCAAGAGGTGTCCATCCCCAGTATCAGAGGAGTTTCCCATTTGTGGTCTTGCGGTGTCCCCTACAGATGTACCGTGGGATGTTGTAGAATTCAGAACAGCTCTGGCAAGATGTAACGATGGCAGTGCTCCAGGCCTGGATGGGCTTAGGTACACGTTTCTTAAGACTGTCTCTGCATCGGTCGAACTGAGCTGTGTAAGCCCTCTTTCAGACACTGTTAGATGGCTCCTCTGTTCCGAGGTCTTCGATGTTCACGGCGATAGTTCCTGTTCATACGGCTGGCTAACCACGGTCCAGTCTGCTGAACTACCGGCCCATCTCCTTGTTATCCAATTTGAGGAAGGTTCTGGAGCGTATGATAATACGACGTTTGGACTGTCACCTTGAGTATCATGGTTGCCTTGCCCCAGTACAGTTTGGCTAGAGGGTCAACAGAACTGCCCAGAATGCAGTGCTGTGCCTTCTGTCAGGCATCTATGAAGCCTGGTCGAACGGGCATGTTGTTGTGGCCCCGTTCTTAGATATCACTGTCAGTGTAGACTGGGTTCATTACAGTCTCAGGAGAATGGGTATTGGGCGGAAATTAGTTGGGGTGCTCACAGCTCTGCTTGACAACAGACGATTTGCGACCAGGGTGAGAGGGTGTTGTTCCCAAGAAGCCTGTTCAGATTGTGGTTTACCGCAGGGGAGCTGTTTGAGTCCAGCTTTGTTCTCTGTTGCGTTAAATGATGTTATACTGGAAATGGGGCAGTCGGCTAATGTTGTGTGCTACGCCGACGACATGGCGTTGTGGTTTGAAGGAGATGATGGTGATGCCTGCTGTCAGTGCGCGCAGGCTGCAATTAATCAGGTCTCCAACTGGCTATCTGAGAGAGGCTTATTGTTGGCTCCAGCCAAGACTGAGCTAGTTGTATTCTTGGTATGCTAAGGGGGATAGGACCCCGATTACACTAGTTGTGGATGGGGCTATTATGGTTCAGTCTTCAATGGTGAAGTATCCGGGGATGAAGTTGGATGAGCGGTTAGAGTGGACATACAAACTGGTTGAGAGACCGTATCCGTGTGTCTATCCTACGGCAGTTAGCCAGTACAAAGGGTGTCACAAGAGGGGCGTTGTCTGCCTACAGGTCCTTTGTCACGTCTGTGATGGAATCACCTGCGATTCTTGAGCCCCTTCTGGTGTTATTTGCGCTCTTTACAGGTTGAGGTGAATGTCTGTCTGTGCGTTATTACGAGGTGTCTAGTTAGTACGTCGGTGCAGGCTCTGTGGGTTGAGAGCTGCGAACAACCACATGTGCGAGCTCAAGAGCTTCTGGTGACACTGCAGTTGAGGTATACACAGACTCGCAGGCGGCTATTGCAACCTTGAAGAAGGCTGTAGCCGGTCTCGACCGACGGACCCTTTGATTTATTCCATCTGTAAGGAGTTGAGGGCAGCTGGCTCCATGCGTCTGCTTGCTCTCAGGTGGTTTCGTGGTCACGCTGGTTTATTAGGGAATGAACAGGCTGTTGGACTGTCTCGTCGTACGGTTACTTCAGGACATAATACCTGCAACCTCTTTGTTCTCCGCAGTTGCGCCGTCTTGTGATTGCGTCACAGTTCTTCAGTCTTTGGAGTGACGAGTGGGGTAATGCAATGACGGGACGGGGTCTGTTCCAGATACAGCCGTTGTGTCACTGGTTTTCTGTCTTGGACACCTTTCTAAGGGCGGTTGCCCAGGTGCTCTCGCACTTCCGCACTGGTCATACTCTCCTCCGCACTCACCATTTCCGTCTATGATGGTCTGCATCCCCTATTTGTGATGTATGCCAAGCTATCAGTACACGTGAACATTTTCTCCTTGAGTGCAAACAACTTGCGAGGCAACGGATTGAGATTCTTCCTCTCATGCACAGGTGGCCCGCGATTGGTGACCTTTTGTCCACCTCTTCACATTCTTCTCATACGCCATTACGTGGTGTATTACGCTTTGCTCGTAACATGGGCGTGAGACTGCGAGCTCTTCCATTTTCTTTCCACCCACCACCTCCTTTCTCCTTCCTCTGTCGGTGGCTTCTGAGAGTGATCGTGTGCTCTCAATACTTGTAACTTCGGTGTAGTACGAGATGTTGCGGATGTAACGGTTAGGATGGCTGTAAGTGTTTTTGATATTTCTGTTGTTGATCTTGCGTTGCTTTATGATGTAGTTGGTTGTTTTGTGATGAACGCATGGCTACGGGCCCAGGCTCACAATATTAAAAACCATTAACCTGAAACCCGGGAACAGTCTAGGTTACATGGGAACAAAGCTTTGCTTTATATTTATGGGACCTTTGTAATAGTATTCAGCCTAATACTCGGCCATTGTTGGGGCTATTTTTGACATTTTGATGCTGAAACCCGGGAACAATCTAGGTTTTCATGGGAACAAAGTTTTGCTTTGTATTTATGGGAACTAACCCTTGTTTTGCGTCCAGAGGAGTTGACTTTTAGCTCATCCGTTTGCTCGGGCTTGATATTTGAATCTTGCCTTTAACGCTTGAAGGGAACTTTCTCGCCTGTCTTTATGTTATGGTGCCTAGCCATTTGCCTTGTCCTGTTCTTGCTAGTATATGAGCTCTCAGAGCATAATGAACCGTTTACCACACCTTTCCCGGTAAATCACGCACAGCCTGGCAGTGAAGCCTTTCTCTTCAGCTTCTGTTCCATTGAAGAACCGTCTGTACTAGTGGAATTGTTTTAGTCATTCACTGTATATGATAGTTTTAATAAATGTTCTGTGTCTTTTAAATTTGCTTCTTTTTATGACAGTGCCCGCCTGCCTCCCAACCCCACCTTCCTTCCCCATACTGTCTACCCCTTGCGCGGCAACCAGCTGAACCCAGCTGTCGATGCACCATAAAGCCTTCCAAATCTGCGTCTGAGGTTACACGCTTTTTGGCAAACCTTGTGGGACAGACAGGATGGTAATAAATTACGAGCTATTAAAGGCACTGTCGAGGAATGGCACTCGGTGTGTCGCCGCAGTCGCCGTGAAGAGGTAGTGTTGGCCTGTTTGCGCATTGGTTACACCCGACTTACTCACTGTTTCCTTTTTCGGGGGGGGGGGGGGGTTGACCCTCCAGAATGTTATTGGTGTCGACGGCCACTTACGGTCCAGCACCTCCTTGTTGATTGTCGCCACCTTGATGGTGTTCATCGTCGTTTTCATTTTCCGCATGACACTGCACGTCAATTGGGCGATGAGTCTGTCCTCCTGTCCGGTGTTTTTCAATTTTTGCAGGAGGTACAAATGTATGACAAGATTTAGATTAGGGGTTTGAATTATATCTCTGTAATGTGTGTTGCAGTGGCAACCCGGACCACTGCACTGTGACTGAGGTTGGTGCTAATGACCAAGCTGTGTCCTCAATCCTCCAATCCTCAATCCTCAATCCCGCCCCCATAAAGCCTCAACCCCCTGGGTGTCTCCTGCCATTGTGTTTGAGTTATGGTGGCTACTGTTGTCTACACCAAATAAGAACAACAAGCATTATTGTTCACGTTATTCAACAAGCTTTACAACAAGCTTTATTTTCACGTTAGTCTAAACCTAACTTAAGTCTGACTTAGCTGTTAACCCTCGTTAATCTTCACTCAATCCTCTTAGTGTTACCGTCAAGCATTAGTCTCAGGTTAAATTATAATTAAAGTTCCACAACGTTACTGTTTCCCTCTGTATTATTTCTCAGTCTAATACTTTGTTATTGTAGGGGCTATTATCGACAGACCAGACAAGGCTGAACTTGAGCCTTAGCTCATTAGCAAGGAAAATGTTGAAAAGACGACTAGAATGGATCCCCCCATGGTATGCCAGAGGTAACTTTGGTTCACTCCCGGTGAAACCTCTTGGAGATCCTGCATTGACAGTTTGAAAGATATCAATTGATCTGGACAGCCAGTGGTATTGGAAGATTTGCAGTCTCTAATTATACCAAGTACTTTACTAGTTGAAATAGAATTAAAATCCGTGCAGAAACAGGAGAGTGCGTCTTTGTTGCCAGCACTAAAATACAGCTTCAATTCGAATTTGCCTTGCATCCCACTCAACGGCAAGACGAAGCAATTAGCTGGATAGAATACACAAGTTAAACACCTAAAGCCAGGGCATCATGGCGTCAAGGTTCTTTATCCAAGCCCTGAATGCATTCATAACTTATGGTATGAGATAAATTCCACCACCTTTTTTAGGTCCAGAATTCGTTCGACGCTTTATTTATGAAAAGCACTGTACTCAATATAATGGAAATTACATCAAAACGCGAATTGCTGAATGTGCCCTTCACTGGCCGCAAAGTACACAATGGCCACGAAGTACACAATGTATTCTTCACAGGCCGTGGATTGGGCAGCTCGAGAATGGCTGCAGTTTTGTGGGAGAAAAAAAATAGGTCCCGACCATCAAAAATAAGAAAACATAATAATCTTTTTGAGGAAAGTACCTAAAAATAGGTCCTGCGAAACTTTGGGTTGAATTTTTAAATAAAGTTAGAAATTAGAAATAAATAACTTAACAATTTGCAGTGTATCGTGACAAATTTTCTCGTAGACCGACTGTCGCTATCTTACCGACAGATTTAAGGGTGCTTATTCAAGATGACCAGTTGGGATTTTTCCTAGGCAGGTCAACTGTCGTACAGCCTCTCCCTGCTATAGATGATTGGTTTGCATATCTTGATGAAGGCATGCCAGTTGATGAGGTACTTTTAGACTTTGCGAAGGCCTTTGAATCTGATTCCCATCATGTATCTGACTGGGAGGATTATGCGAAACTGAAACAAATTGGTGATGATCTCAAATGAATGTGCCTGTTCCGAATTCAAAACATGCAAGTAATTTTAACTCTATTTTTACCACTGTTGTTGATTGGTCCACCTACTGGCAGCTCCCAAACACCCAAAAAATGTCAAGTTATTTCGACTGGCAACCAAAATTATTGCTTTGATTACAACTTTTCGGATCATTGTACACTTCATCAAGCTAATTTAGAAAAGGATTTAGCGGTTTGGCTCATATAGGATCTTGCTGTGGACACTCCATTAAGCCTCATTTCACCCCCCCCCCTCCCCGTCACAGCGAATCGTAAACCTTCAACCCACTGTAATCAAATTATAAACCTTACTTTTTAAAGAGCAGCTATGATTAAAATAGTTTCTTGCTCTGGTGACAGAGCGATATTTATCTGGTTACTTAAAGTTTTTGTCCGTCCAATACTATAATACGTAAGTCCTGTGTGGTCCCCAGCTCAGGTCAATGATATCACCCATGTAGATCTGTTCAGAGACGGTTTACCAAGTACTTCTGTGATTTATCTGGCTTGTCATATCTGGACCATTTACGACTCTTTAAGCGTGACTCTCTCGATCGAAAAGCAGAGACTGTTTCTGACCTTACCCTAACTTTCTCTCTGTTGTACCATTTGGTGAATTATGATTTTTTTTAGTTAACCTTGCAAGCAAGTACTCATGAACAAACAAGGTAACTTGTAGCTAACTTATGTAAGCGTGTCTGCAAGAAAAGTTTCTTTGTGAATCGCGTAGCATAGCCTAGGTCTGGAATGACCTTCCGATTAAATGTGTTACTACACCTTCATTGGGTGTTTTAAAAATAATCTATTTTTACACAGTCCTTTTCTTGGAACCAATCTTCGGGTCCTTAAACTTGTTTGGGTTGAATACGGGGAAGTATTAATTTCAGCGGTAGTGGTGTAGTGATGTTTTTATGGAGTTTTTATTTATTTATTTATTTTATTTTGGTTGATATTTTATGTTTTTTTTTTTTATTAAATCGTAGTGATAGTGTAAGAAAATTTACCACTTCCCTCCCCTGCCTTTCCTACATGTCCGGTGAATCCATCAGGAACCTTTGCGTCCCTGGCAGGTCTGACCTTGGTGGTAAGGCAGTCGTGTCCTTAACCTGCCTTCCTATTCCAATTCATTCGGCCATGCTATTTTTAAACTAATTTTATTTTTAACTTATACACATGGTTTAAATTTTGCTTTTGCACTGTAATAATGTGGGATAACACCTAACTTCTATCCCATCTGTTACTTTTCAACGTACCATATCCCCCCCTCCCTTCTCCCCCGCATCCTCACCAATCCTGTTGCTCCAGCAACAAATAATTTTATTAGTATTATTAGTTTGCAATGTTAAGTTCTTAAAACAAAGCAAAATAAAGAACAGGTATAAGGCAAGCAAATAATTTTGGTGCCATGGCAAAATCTGACATTTAAAATTCGAAGACTAGAGAGGACGGATCGTGGGCGTAGCGGACACGCTTCACCCCCCCCCCCCCCTCCCCACTTCCTCTCAACCCCGGTCGCGTATCCTAAATCCCACGTATATGTTCCCACGTATATGAAAGGT
>JAHWFP010013156.1:2049-23556 GCA_023313725.1 Lithobius niger
CATCCGTTCCATAAGTTTACAGACACAGCTAGTCAGAGCGATTGGGCAATAACTGGAAGGAGAAGTAGGGTCTTTTCCCGGTTTTACAATCGGGATGACCACTGCTGTCTTCCACGCTGCTGGAATAGAGCCCGTACAGGAACACTGCGGTATGTGAAACCCTACAGGAAAGTTTATTTGTGTTACTTTGCTGTTTTGACTTCGAACCAGTTAAACCTTACCTTAAACATCAAACGATCAAACATCTAATCAAATAATGTGCTCAATATTACAACCATATTATTCGTTATCATGTGCCTTTCTCTTGTACCTGACTTATACGGCACACGCAAGTTCACCATGAACTTCGAACCGTTGTAATAAACTACTTACAGGTCAAAAAATATGTACCAATTCAAAATTCCTCTTTCAAACCTTCTATTAAAAGGGCATACTCACTTAGTATTTAGAGCATCCAGCGTGAAACAGAGTTTGAAACATTTACATAGGTATGAGTGAATGTAGTAAAACCATTGGACATATGATCTAATGTTGTAAAACTGAGCTATTATAGCAAAGCCAATGTGGAGGCATTTCCATTTAACTTCACAGTCTAGGATAATGACAAGCACACTAATCTGCCGCCCAACCACCCTTACCGCAACAGGGCGGTGTGCTTATGGGCAATTCAACAGACATTTACTTGTGCAGACTTGTATCGCTTTTCTAGACTGTGAAATTCATATAAAAAAGTTTTAAAATTGTTCTAGTTAGTTGTGTGATATCGTCATCCTGTTTCATTAGTATTCTCCTGACCGAAATTTGGAGGCACTAAATGGTATAACCGAACGTTGTAGTCATGCCCAAATTAAAGCACCCAAAGCTCTGATGGAGGTGCAACAGGCATACCCTGCCTACACATGTTCACCTAGCGTGATGAGAGAATAAATCGTTATTCAAACATTTTGTGAAACTGGCCGATATAGCAGGGCAGTCCAGTCCAATGCAGGCACCCAAAGGCAGTCTCGAAAGCAGTCCACCGCCAAAAGGAAGGATAAACTAAATTCGGACGTGTATGGGGGGGGGATTAAGGCTTAATGGCGCGTCGACAACTTGGTCATTAGCGCCAACCTCAGTCACAGTGCAGTGGTCCGGGTTGCCACTGCACCACACATTACAGAGATGTTATTCAAACCCCTAATCTAAATCTTGTCATACATCTGTACCTCCTGCAAAAAATGAAAAACACCGGACAGGAGGACAGACTTATCGCCCAACTGACGCGCAATGTCATGCGGAAGATGGAACCGACGACGAACACCATCAACATGGCGACAATCAACAAGTAAGTGCCGGACCGTAAGTGGCCGTCGACACCAAGAACATTCAGGAGGGTCAACCCCCCGCAAAAGGAAACAGTGAGTAAGTCGGGTGTGACGTGTATGGCAAGCTATGTGACGAGGTTCCCACCGACATCAGACAATGTGAGCAAGAACAGCCGAGTGGTCATAGTAATCATTAACAAACCAAGTGCGCCGGTTCGTCCATCGATTTGCTTTACTCTTTATGGGGCTAAAAATCTCATACCAAGGCAGCCATTTCTGTATTCAAGCCTTTTTTTTCAACATCTTTTTTTTTTCAAGACTTTTTCAAGACGTTTCCTTGAAACTGCTGAAACACTTGTGGTAAGACCAGATATAATTTTACAGTGATGTTGGTTCAGAACTTATACTTGTGAAGCTGTTGCTCAGAAGCTCGAGTTGAATCAATTTCACCAAGCTTTGGCACCATTCGCATGAACAAAGCTTTATAAAAATACTTTTGGTGATCCCAACGTCATCTGAAGCAAACTAATACTAGTTCACATGAACAGGATGCAATTTGAACTTTTCTGAATGTTTTGGAAGTAAACAGAAATCTAGTAACGAGAGGATCAAACGTTATGATTTAACCTGTGAAACCTCTGCCTGTGGAAGAGGTCGAGTTATTGTACAGATTCAGATACAATAAATCCATATGATTCTGAAGGAGTTATGTAGTCTCTCGCACTACCTGACCAGTACGGGACTGGCAGGAAGTCTATGTTAGCAGCGTCTTTCAGTGCTCTTACCGGTTTCAAAGAGCGTCAAACATTCATTCTAAGTTTATCCCTCAATCTACTGGTTTTCAAGATGTAAGATTTATTACCAGCAGTACGTCTCCTTAGCATTCAATGAGATGGTCCTTTCAAGGCATTCCGTGAGGCATTCGGCTCTTAAATGTCGTGCTTTGCACGGAGTATACTTTGTGTTTCGGTATGATATCTGAATAAATGAAATAAACGAAACAATGAATCATTTTCACATTTAACTCTTGTATACGTAATTACAGATCGATACAGCACTATATTTATCCCTTACTTTCGTAACTCTGAAGGTGTTTTCAATTAATGGAGTAAAGTCAATGTAGTGTCTCGGAGCGTATTCTCGTGGTAAATACTTAATAAATGCCATGTCTTCATGCGAATAATAGGTAATCTACAAGAGTAATCAAGAGATTTCAAACAACAAAATTTTTATTCAACAATAAACCAATTAAAAAAAAATAACTTACAATGACATTTTGTCTCATGCCAGTGGTAGATGGATTATACAAAATTAGCTTTTTCATTGTGTGGATTCCTTCATATTTCAGGGGTTTTTCTAAAAGGGAGAGAGTACAAATAATGACTCATCACGTTTCAGTGACCAGATCAGTTAACAAATTTGCTTACCTGGTCTCAAGTTTAGACAATTTCCGATAATTGTTGGAACAACATCTGCAGTCCAAACATTCTAGTGGATATGAGACAATTCAATTATTTACATATCGTGCATGACTGTATGAGAAAGAAAGCAACTACGATTTTTGGGGAAAATGGGTGAAAGCTTTAAAGTTGTTACTTAAATCAAATATTCTGTTAATTTAGTAGCTTCCAGTAAATTCTTGGACTCATCAGATTCAATTCAGCAATACATCACTAGTTTTTGCCAGTTTTCGAAAGAAACAAAGGCATTTAAGAAAGAGAGATGAAGCTTCGGTTACATATTGTAGTAATGTGAATTAGGTCCACAAATAACCCAAGGCTAAAAAGTGGATTCAAAGAAAATAAAAGGAAGAAATCGTTCACTGCACCCCTCTCATGGCGCGTAACAATCGGATACCTTGTGACAGTATTAAACCATGGTGATTTGTCCATTATTTATTAAGATATTGTGAATTTGAGTGAGATGAATTAATTTTTTGTTTAATATGAATTGGATCTTCTGTAAAGAAAATTTAATTCTGAGTTTTTAAAGGTTAAATCTTATATTTTTATTTTACCAACAGATTGTTAGAAGTGAAAAACTGTTAACAAACTCCACTTTTGGCTGCCATGTTGAATTACCACTAATTTTAATCAACAACATAATTTGAAAGGGCCTTTTCAAAGAAATTTACATATTGAATATTATTTTTTGACCAGTTTGTTTGTAATCAGCAGAATCGTTTTG
Organism: Lithobius niger; assembly: GCA_023313725.1. Classification (NCBI taxonomy): domain Eukaryota; kingdom Metazoa; phylum Arthropoda; class Chilopoda; order Lithobiomorpha; family Lithobiidae; genus Lithobius; species Lithobius niger. The sequence goes on from JAHWFP010013156.1 coordinate 5,541, forward strand.
AAGTTACACGCTAAAACTGTAGTCTAAACTCCTTCTTCTGTTTCTATGTGTGATTTTCACAAACTTCAAGGAAAGTTTTGCTAGAATATTATTTGCAACTGATTTATCTTCAAATCTATAAAGAGTTTTAGAAGCTGCACGCCCAGCTTCTAGGTGTCACTAGGTGTCCTAGGTGTCACTTTAACCAATTCTTTAAACTGGAACAGTCACATCAGCGATGTTACAAACCGATCGGGGAAGCAACTACGTTTTTTAAGCAGGATCCTTCGGGGTTTCACCCCTGCTACAAAACTCACTGCATACAAAAGTATGGTTAGATCTGGAATGGAGTATGCTGCTTCTGTGTGGGATCCGTATCTGGTGAGCCAGATTGACAAACTTGAGGGTATACAGAGGAGGTTCATCAGGTTCATTGAAAACAACTTCAGCACTTACGACAGTGTCAGTGAGATGGCAAAGAGCTTAAATTTACATGACCTGCATGAACGCAGAAGGATTATTAGGCTCTCTCTACTGCACAGGATTGTGCACGGAAATACTATTATTGATGCTGATCTCCGATTAGCCAAACCTTGCTCTTATGGAAGACAGGATAATTTCAAGAAACTAAGAGTGTGGCAGCCGGCAAATGACTTTTTTAAGTACCCTTTTTTTCCTAGATCTGTTGTCGAATGGAACAGCCTTCCGGATGAGTGTGTCCAGAACACAGACCTCACTAGGTTTAAGAATTCTTTGGGAGCTTTTGGAAAGCTGTAGTCTTGCTGTTGTCCTCTTTGTTCTTGTTTTTTGTGCTTTTGTTGTATATTGTTTTGAATTTAAACTGATATGCACGTTAGTGCATTAATTTTAAATTAAATAAAAAAAAAGCACCACTTCCGTTCGCTATCTCGGGTATTAATTAACTAAGAGAGAATAAATCCCGCAAAGTCATAACAACACACAAATTTTAATTTTCGGCCACTTAACATCTCGCCTTGGTCATAAGCAGAAAAGGAAATATAACCTTCCTAACATTCAAGGCAACTATTCTACTGAAATAATAATACACTTTCTGGCAGGATCAAAAAGGCATAGAAAGTTCCGATAGGACCGCTTACATCCAGCCAAAAAGAACGCGCATACAACCCATCGAAAGTGACGGTTATCTCAATAAAAAAATAATACATGAATGTATTAATAAATGTGTGTAATACGTGTGCGTAATAACAACAATAATTCTATTGTAAGAAAGGTAATCTAAAGCACAGGAATTCAAAAAGTAGTGCCTATATCATTTTTTAAAAATAAAAAATAAATAAAATAAATAAAAATTAAATGAATAATTAAATTAAATTGTGTGGCATTGTCTGGTGAGAAACCTGGATAAATTTTATATTTAAGCTTACTTTTTAAAATATTAAGAAATGGCATAACCAGATCAGAGGGCAAACTATTCCATACATTTATAATCCCGTTTGCAAACAAACAATATCTATAATTATTTTTCCTGCTGATAGCAATAACTTTAACGTGTTATCACGAGTTTCACTGTTTCTTATTGTGAACACTGAATCGTCATAAAGTGCTTATGGCCTTTAAGGATAGAAAATATCAAAACAAAGTCAGTAAGTAATCTTTGCTATTCCACTGGCTGTAAGCTTGTAGGCCGTTAATGAAGAGGTTAAGACCTCATACACAAACCATGCGGACCCTTCTGAAAGTGTCTGGACTGTTTCCACCATGTGAGTATCATGAACATGTAATGGTAGCCTCATATTCCAAAATGAGACTAACGAAACCCTTAAACGCTCAAACTAATGTAGGTACATCACCTAACTTAAAGGAACATTTGATTAAGGCTGACCACTGAAAACTGCTTTGACAACAAGATTATGACTGATGAACAGATTACCAGTTACAAGCAAAACTCCGTTTTGTGGCACAATGTTCGATCACCATTTTGGAATTTATTAACTACTATAAAACCATGCATACACGTTCACCAGCATAAGTGTAAAGAATATTCCTATAAATTTGGCTGCTTCCTTCAACACTATGCATTTTAGTATTATGTAATGATAACCCATTATGTATTATGTATTACGTATAATGTAAAATGATAATCCATTTCGATCAACAGTTTCAAACTTTATAACCTTCTATAAACCATGCACCTACATCATTCCTAAAAAACTCAAAGGACACTACAACCGAATTTCATTTTAATCCATCTGTAATTACCTACAGTCCTTGCTTTAGGTGCACCCCACCTACTGTAATTGTATTTGTACTGACACCATGTGTGTACGTCATTTGGCCTAAGTTCAGAGAAAGCACCTGCCGAATTTCGTGTGAATCAGCTCAGGCGGTTTGTCGTAAAACACAAAATCGTAAAATACAAACTACAAAATCGTAAAATTAAAACAATCTCTCGCACGCTTCACTCACTCGGTCAGTTATAAAATGTAGACAAAACATTTCAAATATTTATTACTCAGAAAATAATTAAAATGAAAAACCAAATTCTTGTGATAATAAGGTTGAAAGCTCCCTTAACGCCTGCTACTAACAATAACGGAAGAGGCAGACTAAATTAAATTAATTGATTGCAAAAAATACAAAACAAAGTGCTAAAGGTACTGTTTGGACAGAAAATGTTATTTGGAAACCTAACTTTTCGGCAAGACAAAAATAGTAAATATAAGTAAACTGATGAAATTTGTAAAAAATTATCATATAGTTTTTCAAATGATGATGAAAAGAAAAAATATTCATAAAAAAACACGTTCTCCAATACCTGTTCAGCTATATTCTACTCATCTTTGATTTTGTGAGACTGCATGATTACGAGTACCAATGCTATTCGATAAACTAATGGATATCTTTTGAAAGTGAAAGTCTTTGCGTAACTAAAACATTAGCTAAAAATTGGGTATTAAAACAGCATAGTTTTATTTTTCACTTTGCCGTTTACCGTATTTTGTTATTGGTAGTTTTAGAGCGTTTGTGCATTTGGTGTACATAAGTAAGACCTCTATCCCTTTTAAACTTAATGACAGACTGCCTGACCAAGGAATTGAACCCACGATGTTTTAAACCAAATGTGGTGCCTTACCACTCAGTCACGCTGGCTCCACTAGGCAGCATGGCTGTGTCTCTATGGATGAGTGATAAGTCTCTGGTCTTTGGTTACAATGGTCATGGGTTCATTACATTCTCAGACAGTCTTAGAAATAAGGCAACAGAAATAAGTTAGTAACTGTGCTTTTTTAATATTAATTAATCTCACTTGACTATAGTAAACAAGATCGACAAACTAGGATCTTGTTTTGGAAAAAGTTATACTTTTGTCTAGAAGTAACTAAAAATTTGTGTCCTAATTTTCTGTTTAACGAAGAGTACACTACAAAGCATTAAATAAACTTCGTAGCGAAACTAATGCAAAACTGTGACTAAAACTGGCACTAATCACCCAGTTGTCAACAAACTATAAACCTCATTCCCCTTCCAACTGTTGATTAATATTTAAAAATCAGCAACAAGAGTAAAATTATAACACAATGTTGCTTGATAATCATATTACCTCTTAGAAAAGACAGCAGCGCTATGAACTACATCAGTGAATATGAGACATCACCGTGTAATTCTTTTCTTGGTGTTGAAATATTAGCATTTCAAGTGTGTTTACAGAAAGTGCGCTTGCTATAACTTATACTAAAGAAGTAAAACTACAAATCTCTTGAAACTGACAGAAATTTTTTCTGGACAAACTCTGACGATATTTACTACTTGCAAAGGCACATCTGGCTATTACATAAAATCTAACTTAAGTTGCCTTCATTTATTCAAGAAAACCAACTTGGCTGAATGAATGTTAAATTGCTTAATGAAAAAAGATAACCAACTCTCATTACCTCCTTTAACATTGTATAATCGGTCGTAGTCATATTCCAAATATCTTCAGTATTCAAGGTCTTGTTGGTTAGCATATATAAAACTTCACTGTGATTAAGAAATGCCCCAAACGTCTTATAAATCCTGATTGGATTCAGGACTGGTAAAGGCTCATTTTCCCTTATACCACAAATCATTATTGACGGTAAAGATATTGTTTTATTTGGAGAATAATATATATTGACTGCAGATGGGTCAGATAAATAATACGTTACATGCACTGTGCATTGGATGCAGAATAACACGAATGCGGCTACAGAAAATACCAACCAAAGAGATCTTAACCACAATGGAGAATCTCGTTTAACCGCATTTTTAAATCCTGGCAGATCATCAAAGACGTTATTGGGTTTCCTCTTCGATTCTGAGGATTTACGTATGGTAATGTTAACTCTGCGTCCAAATGGAATGTCTTGTTTTTTAGTAATTGTCTGTGTTACTAGTTTTGAAGCAATTTTTGATACGCAGTATGTTGATATTTCAAATATTTGAAAAATGCATATTCCCAACCACAAACCCAGACTTCCACCAAGATCAGAAAATAGGGTATAACTACTGTATGATGCTTGTTGCTCAGTGACTTTGATCAACACATCTGAAACAATAACTTCAATTCCATCAGATTCTGATAGATACTCCACCTCATACAATACCTCCTGACACTTCTTCGTGCAGTCACAGTCATTTTCAACAGAAAAAGTATCAGTAACATTGTTTGTTGCATCTATCACATCTTGTAATTCATCTGTATTTGTACAGAGTGGAATTTGATCAAAATGCTTCATAAAAGGCAATCTGAAAAGAATAAACAGATTATTCAGTTTGCTGCTTTTGGATGCGATTTCTTTTACTTTTTGATAGGGTTCACCAAGGTTGCTATGGCCTTTACCTTTCATTACAGCAACTTGAACCAAACAAAAAACAAGTACAATAAAATAAGTAAGAAGTACAAGCTAAAATATTTCGATGTATTTACTCATTTTATATGATACTCTTAGGTGGAAACTAAAGAATATTTGTAGGACGAATAGACTGAAAAATAAGCTATGAGCAAAAATGGCCCACTGTAAATAACGTAGTACAGTAACCATCTTTATGCATTCACGTTTCATTCAAGTGACGTGACCTGGATTCGAAGTGGGTACCAGCACATCACCAGAACACTACCACATGAGCTTTACTCATATCGCCACGTGTCCACTGGTGACTTGTCAATTGGTCGCGTGCTCTTTATTTGTTGGAAGAGTTTGATGGTTTACCACGTAACTTAAAGTAGTAAACCTGCTAATCAGGATGTCAACAATAATTATTGAACAATAAAATCTGATTATCTTTGATTAAACTGTGAAGTCATGCTACGTCAGTGTTGGTAATGACGTACATGCTGATTTACAAGTGATCACTGTTTAAAATAAGCTGATAATAACGTGAACTTAATGTTGAATAAATACTGAACAAACGTAGGAAACGGCATTTCTTTATTGCTACTTAACTGATTCAGTTTTAAGGCCGTGTTCGGAATTGCTTATACAAGGGCTGGTTTCCTCACAAGTTTAGGATTTTTCATAGGTAGGCCCCTATCCTCCACCAGAAAAAATATTGATTTGAGCAGGTTACAAAAAAAGACCAAGAATTGACTAGGTGGTATAGTGAAATTGTAGAAAAAGGGGAAGTTTTTAACTGCAAAAAACAGCTTCTTAAATACTGTAAACTAGACACCATTATTTAAAAAAAACTGGCCATGAAATTTCATGATGTTTATGGAAATATTTAAGAGAACCGACCCCTTTCCTGCATCCTAGCTGGAGCAATGATGTGTGGTTACAGAACTTGAAGAAAATTCCTTGGGCCTTCTTGGTTGGTTAACTGATGATATCGAAAAAATGTACAGACCAACTGCTTACATAGATAAATTTGTGGGTGGCTCAACGAAGCAGTACTGCCTTGTTATCATATTTAGAGATCAACCGTGCTAGGTCTAACATATTAAAGTCAGATGCTTTAATTTGGATACAAACGCATCCAACTTCCATCCTGAAGTTATGGAAACAATGATTTGGGGCCATTAAGTAGACAGGATTGTTAACAATACCAAGGGCACCAGCAAAATGGCAAAAAGTGGTGGGCTCCAAAATTCAGAAAGGGCAAAATAATCAATCAAAAGAGCAAAAGGTCAATAAACGACACGAAATCACGTGACACATGCTCTGGGAAGAAGTCTCCATTACATACCTTGCCATGTTGGAAAGGAAAGCTTACCTTTTTAACATTTTACGCTTGCAGCATTTTTCCCAACATTTATTTATGCAGAAAAATGGCAACAAACCTCTTTGGGGGGGGGGGGGGGGGCGGCTTGAGCCCAATAGCCCCACTGTAGGGGCGCCCTTGTACAATACCAATCTTTAGCAGATTATCAGAAAGCAAAATAATGAAGAAATATCTTTCCTACATATCCTAATAATCAAATATCAACTTTTCCAACAGCCTTGCCATGCAAAAATGTAAATATGAGCCCATTTATTTATACAATCCGTAGAATCCAAATTTGACAGTCTAATTGGCAGGCTGATTTTTTTTTTATTTATGTAAAAAAATCGGCAATGAGAATTGAACTATAATCACGTTTAATGTTCATTTATTTATTAGACATGGAGGCAAAAATGACTTAAATTTGCTCTGCTCCTGTTAGCTGTCTTGTCTACATTCACTGCGTGTGTAGATATTTGTATTCTGACTAATCAGGATAATAGTGTGAGCAATTTTAACACATCTAACAGTTTGAAAACTCAATGCTGGACAGCATTTAAAACAATAACATGGTAGTCACTTTTACTTAGTCTGCATTCCTTCATCAGCAATTATTATCGGCCACCTGTGGTGATTCATCCAGCAGTAAACAGCACTAATTACGCTAACACAACAGTGCATTTACCACTTCAAGCTTTGATGAAAGTCACTATTCAAAATAATACCCAGATCGGGATGGTAGCATCATTAGTACAATTTGAAACAGCATTTTTTATGCTTATTGCAAGACCTAGCCAGTCAGGGAAATGTTCTTTTTCTTCTCTTTGGCATGTTTAATATAATATTCAGGCAAACTGATTTCACCTCCTGTTACTTCGTTTTTTTGGTGGTATTCAATTACGCAACCTTGGATGAGAGCCCTAGCCAACAAGATTCATTTTCATAAAGGCCTGCTTAACTTTGAAAAAATTCCTCCTTCATCTTTAATTATAATTGACAATCTTAAGATGAAATTAGAAGCGGAAAAATTGCAACCCAGATTTCCCATCACAGATTAATCAGCTGTTGTTTTTTGACACAAAATTTGTTCTCTTAAGGACCGGCTAAACATGTCGTTTCCTTGAAGTCTAATAACAAAGTTTTATTTAAAAACCCGAGGGCCAAACTTCAAGCTTCTACACTTGCCAAACAGTTTTTCTCTGTAAAATCAATTTTTTTCTAAAGGTTTACAAAGACGCAACAATGTATCCTCGTTGATAGCTGCTAACCAATTTAAAACAAGTAAGTGACGAATAATTTTGATTGATGACAAATATTTTTCCTGTAGAAAAAATAGATATTTACATCCAGGCCAGCCACCCGGATATATGTAAACGAAAGATGAAGTCCGTGAAAAAGAATGCTTCTATTTTGGCGGCATTTCAGTCTCTAAACAAATAAGAAATTAAATCGATCATCAAGGACTCTTCACCCAATTTAACTTATAGTATATGTGAGGTATGTGAATATTCTTAAGAATAATACTCCGTTATCAGAGTGCCATTTAAAAAATTCGCAAGCACAAGAAGAGAATTCGTCCACTCTACTCGTGAGCAGCCTGTCACTAAAAATAAAAATATTATCACTCAAACAGGTAGACTAGCGCTTCTACTGTACCTTTATTAGCACCATTATTAGTAAGTGCAATAGAAAGACTCGTCGGGAAGGCAATGAGAAAACGAATTTATCAGCAGTGAAGCCGACAATACATTTTTCTACGAAGTTTGTAAGATGACTTTAATCCCGTACGAAAGCATAATGCCTCAACAATGCTTTAATCCACATTATCGACAGACCTTCACAGTTTTAAACCTACAGTAAGGGCCGTGAAACCCTACTAAATGACGTTGAAAAATTATTAAATGACCCGAATTTGTCGGATTTCAACAAATCAATTTTTCTAAAAACAGGTCCAGGAGAAGATTCAAACTCGTATATCAGGCGATATAGCGATTCGACAATGTCACGAATCCCAGTACATCTAGCCCCCAAATACAAGCAACATCGACATCAACACTAGGAATTTCAACAACTACTACTTTAAAGCTCGATATTTTAGGTGCTATTCCTAAAAATTAGAACAGCAAGGCCCCAGAAGCTTTTGAAGCAAAACGTAATTTCAAAGAATGCATCATCAGTGAAAATCACATTTTAGGATCGAATTTATAAAATTTACTTCGGCATGCAACAACAAATCTGAAAAGTTAAGATGCCTTAGAAGGAGTCGACACCTGTAAGAAGTTAAATGTAAGAGTTGAATGTTTCCAAATCATTACTTAACAGTTGAGCTATTGCTCACAAGCCAATTAGATTAGTTGGATACCTGCAAAGGATTTTAAATCTAGCCCTCCCCATAAACATCTAACAATGGAGAATGAAGAATTCTATATAACATTGCCGTCAAATGAGGGTACCCACCACTTTTTCCTAACGAAGCTTAACTAGCTATACAACTAATTTAGCAAGAAGAATTGAACTTGTTGTTAGATGGATGGTAGCTGTGCCAGAATTTTGGTATCCTCACAGTTTTTTTAAGACTGACCAACGTACAGATGGGCACAATAAAAAATAAATAATAATCATTATAAATGCATTATATTGCCCATACTTCACAAAAGAAAAAATATGGAAGTCACAAACTAACAGTACTTATAGCCTTTTTAAGAAACGATTTTCTTTGCCCAGCTTAAACAGCTACATAAAACAAAGTTTACGCAAAGACCCACTATTAGAATTAGAAGTCAGTGAAGACGAGGGATTTGTTCACGTCGTTTTATCACCCGATACTGAAATTGTGAGACAATATTGATTAGATTTGTGCCTCAGGTTTGATGCCTCAGAATCCAGTCCACCTTAAATTCGGAGTTGAAGGTTAATTTTCCAATTCAAACCTCAGACAGAATACTGGTGGATTGACATATGTACTGATTATAATACAGCATATGAAAAGCACATTGTGTTAAAACTGGGAAAAAATGCCTACAAAACAGTAAATGATTTCAACGATCTGTTGGCAGAAAATAAAGTTGAAAACTAATCTACTAAGTATTAACATGCTCAGCCAGTGTTGAATTGTCGGACCAGACACAAGATACTTTAAATGAATCCACAGGAATTCTAATAAGATTTGGAGGTATAAAGACATTGAAAAAAGTCTGCTCGCACCTTACCATGTAGATTTAAGCATAAAACTGTATGGCATAGATATTTACTCGGACCTTATTGATATCGATCAGATTGTCACTTTGAACCTTGTACCTTTCTTACGTAGCATTCATTACAGTAATTGGATCAGACGGTGATGTCATTACCGTCGCTTTACAAATTTTGTTTTACAGGCCTTTACTAAGTAATATGTTCCACAAAATCTCTTGTAATAGTACGGGACGACGCCAGTAGTTTGATTTTAGCTCTAAAGGAAGAGTCACTATCACTTTACATTTAAAAAAAATCCCCCTAAAATTTCCCCTAAAATACTTTTAACTATTGTTTTAATGACTATTAAAACAGACCGGTCTAAGTAACAATAATAATAAATAAAAAATCCTAAATTCCAAAATTTTTGATCACTTGATAATTTTCAAAGAATTTCTTTCTTACAGTTCATTTCAAAAAAATCTCCCTCATTAAATAGTAATAAAAAAAATCACAAATGAGGGTTGCACTTAGAAATTCATTGGCCCACTGCTATACCATGTATTGTAGGCAATCTGGGTTCAGAATTTTTAAGGGAACAAGATGGCAAAAAGCTCAGGTTTACTCCAACATTTCAGAAGGTATATAATCCAGTTCATAATGCCTCATGAAAAAGATCTTACATCAAATGCTGGTCGGTATTTTTTACAAAAGGGAGGAGCATTTATGTCAGGCCTGGACAGTACGATTGGGTTTAAACAAGCTGCTAAAACCAAATTATGCCAAGTAAATTCTGATATTCTGACTAATGTCCTTGGAAGCCCTCAGACCAGGACAGGGTAAAAAAAAGAAAACATCTTTATGTTCCATTCTCTCACATGACTCACAAAACAAATAAATTTAAACAAGAAGGAAGGCTTCAAAGCGTGCTGGTAAAGAGAAGACAAAGAAACAGTAGCCAGCAAAAGAAGAAGAAATGGTCCCGTTCAAGTGATATATTTGACTAATGAACTGTATTCAACATGTCACTTATTCACCGTATGTCAGAGTGTAGTACTGGAGGGTTCGAATTGTTCAATGTACCTTCCACAGCTGTAGACACCGATGAGGTTATTTCACGTTGAATACTTCCTAATAAATAGTGTTTCTGCAGGTGCACCAATAAAATCCGTTATCAGCTCAAGTGTTATGCACATCGATTTGGATAAAGTTCATTAAAAGTGAATATTAAAGTAACATCGGAAAGGATCAACATTGTTAGCAGCAAGAGACAAAATCGGACCGTTTAACAACACATTACAAAGCATATTTCAACAAGTAGATGTCTATCTGAATGAAACCCGTCTCCCTAAATGACAGCTCATATGCTGTTGTAAGTTGCATTTTGACACTTTAATTCATTACTCTAAAGGTGTGAAAGGATCCGTTTTGTAAATGGAAGGGTAAATAAAGGACACTGGCGGCAATTTTGAAGATGTCGACATGAGCACCGATGACTGCAATCGTGGCTAATTTCGCGAAAAGCAAAAGTTGTGGGAAAATAGGAGGAAATGGTGGGGCGACACCAAATCAATTGGAGCCATACAGGATGTCATTTACTAAATGGTGTAAACATCAGATTTAGATTAATTCGAAACAATGACACATTTCTGCTGACGTGAGGATATGCTGGCAAACGACCAAAACTAGAAATAACAAGTGCAGTGCTCTATGTGAAAAAGTGAAACCCAGTCCCAATATTGTATTAAAATATGCCAAAGTGCTGGAAAGTCTGAATGAAAAGTACATTACATGTAAGGTCGAATGAAAGGTCGTTACAATTCCTAAAGGTGCTCATGATGGATCAATAGATTCTGAGATCGTAGGCACAATTCCTGCCATAATTAGAGTAGATCTGGTAAAAAATAATGCCTTCAGCAGTGATTATGCTACTAATCTGTTTAATTCCAATGCTCCAATTTGAATCACATCACCTTGTCAGTAAATGGGAGTACGATACCTAATCATCGATAAACCCCAAATTTTTCTAATGGATTCTACACACGTGACTACTTCTGTTTATTCAACATTACTGGCCGATATAAAAAAGATGCTGACCTTGATATTTTGTACGAAGACTACAAGTCAGAAAATACAATTCACCTTTTTGATCGCACTCCTGACTGATGTGGGACAGCTAACACTCTACATCTGTTCAAACAAGGCAGTGTTTATGTGGTATTGAAATGTTCTTCTTCTCTCATAAACTCAATAAGCGTTTATTTTATATTGTGTGTACCAAATGATCGGTACAAATCGATCAAAAAATAGTTCTATTGTTATGGATGCGTAGCCTATCAAAACAAAATGAATACATCCCAAATCGGTCGGCTTGCCTCATCGGATTTCAAGACATTAATTTTTGCAGGTGTGGTCTCATGCGACATGCTTCCAAAAAACAAAGTGATAACACCTAATGTTTTTATAATTAACGAGGACAAACACACTTTACCAGGATCGCATTTGGTGGCCGCATTCATCAATCCATACACTAAAAACTGTGTCTACTTCGATTCTTATGGAATGAAACAGAATAATGCTTACATTAACACATTTTATTCAAAAATAGCACGAACAGTGATGATGACACTGAAAATGTCCATGGTACTTGTTCCGATATGTGTGGAGGTTATGTGCTATTTTTCTGTTACACATTGCACGAAATCAACTTTAAAGAACATTATTAAATGTTTTGATGAACAAAGAAAGACTCAAACAATAATCGTGAAATATGTGAGAACTGTTTTCAAGCGTTCATTTAGACAAATACAAACTGATTTCCAGTGTTTGAACCAAATTTCGTTAACATTATCAAAATACAAATGTAACCATTGTTGTTTTTGTATTTATTTATCATGTTGCATGCAATAAAATAGTACTGAAAAAAGACATTTTTATAAAAGATTTTATTTCAACAATATTCTACTCACTAATTATATATATATTTTTTTATCGTATTGGTATAGAAGCTTGTGTTAAGAAATTGATTATATTTAAAAAAAAGTTCTATTTCAAATAAAACAACGCAAATCACTATTATTAACTATTCTATACTCTCATAAAATGTATTAATTTTCAGATATATAAATCAGATAAAGAAACTATTTTTTTTTAAATATATAGTCATATTGCTTCTATTCTAAAACATTACTTCTTTAAAAAAATATTATTATTATCAAGGTATTACAAAATAGCTATTGAATCTATTATTATGCTTTTTTAAAGATGTACTCACATCTTGAAAGATGTCCACAGCATATTAGTTTTGTTTATCAATACACTATGTATATAAATATACAAAAAAAGTTATTGTCACTCTGTTTTGTTCACTGTAATGTTTTCGTTCCCAGTTTGCAATGCGAAGGTTAATCTCTGGTGTTGTCTTCTCAATTTCTCCCATGCTTCCAGAGAAAGGTGCATGTTTTTTGAAAGGTTTAAAAGTTCACTAAGTTCTAATGATTGGAATTGCAGTAGGCTGACTTGAACGTTATTGTTCTCTCTGTAATGTCTTGAAATACATACACGCTTGTTTGCAGAAAGCTTGTGTCTGTGCTGGAAAATATCCTCAGTTATCTGTTGAGAACAGCTAGTTAGACGAGCAATTTCCACTTCCGTCGTCATATTTGGTCTTGGAGCACGACATTCAATTTCTTGATCAATAACGTCATCAATTATTGATAACATTTGGGGGTTGTTGATTTTTAACCATTCATAAGGCGTAAGATTCAGTCCAGTGCATGCAATGAGCCAATGCAACTCGACTTGGCTAAAACTGTATAAATGCACACAGATTTAAATTTCTTTTTTGAAAGAGTTTACTTGTATGAATAATCCAGGGTGTGCTAGCACTAGGAATTCTTCAGGATCTGACTTGTAAAAGTTGCTCAGTGTCATTACAAAAATTCTTCTTCTGCTGGCGTTTACTGCGACGATACTCGATCTGATATCAATCCTCATGACACGTTTCAAAATCCTCTTTCTAGGAACGTTATTGATAGCATTTGGGTTTTATTTTTTTTTAACTTGCCGCAGTCATCCAGGTGTTGTGATGGGGGCTATAAGATTACATTTTTTGCAGGTGATTCGTCGCTGATAACTTTACTACCAATATCACTTTAGTTAGATGATGGCTCTTCCAAATCTGGTCTTTCAATGGTATCTGGAGTAGCCACGTTGATTTTATCTTGGCTTTCATGAGACGCTAATAATTCTAAAGCTGAAGCTTTGATTATCTATTTAAAAGTGTGCCCTGTGTATCTTTTAAGAAATCCGAATTCAGGAACAACAAGGGTATAGATGGCTATGAAATTGGAATAGGGTCGTCCTTCTTAAATGAAGCTGAGTGTTATGGAGTGTTTGTGAAGCATCTATTACGAGTTGTGGTTTCGATTTAGGAGCATATTTGTAGTACGTTCAGTCAAAAGAAGGGAGCAAAAAGAATGACAATAGTAAAACCATAAAAAAGTCACCATGCTTGATAAAGAACTCTGAACAGCAAAGAAAATAGCATCAATTACTACGCCTGTGATGGGTTGGGAGGGGGAACTGGCATCCTTTTTTGAAGTCATTGATTCGTCAGGTAATAAAGAAATCTTAATGGTGGAACATCAGGAAGCATTTTCAGTATTTCTGCTTTTTTCACAGATATCCATGATTTTGGGGGTTACGTGGAGGGGCGTGTTTAGGAATAATTGTCCCACACTCCCCATCTCTCCTTAGTGAAAAACTATAAGGTTCTGTCTTCTCCATTTTTACCAGCAATTGTTCGTTAGGATTTTTATCAGGAGAATCCACCATCAGTTCAGCACTATTTTCCATATGGAGGACGTAAGGCTTAAGTCGAGTTCTACATGGGGTGCTGCTGGAGAAAGACATTCAGTGGATATTTTGTTGTAAAAGCCGTCACTCTGACAAAAATTGTGTCCAAACTGATGGCAAGAATCTGTTCAGACTCCAAAGGTAGGCTTCATTTTAGAAAAAACACTGTGATTCATTGACTTATTATCAAGGTGTACATTTCATAAGCCACCAATGTTTGCATCTCAATATTGAATTGAATAATGGCAAGATGATTTCTTACTTTTGGTATGAAAACCTCCAACTTTCTTAAATGCCTAAATTATGTTAGGTTCCGTTATTAAGGGTTTTTTCAGAATATCTGTAAGATAGCAATCGTTCGTCGGAGAATTATCTGTCAACAGAACATCATTTTCTAATTCAAAGGGAAGGATTGTTCGCTAACGAATCCTGAATTTGTTGGATATTATGAGTCTCCCAATTCCAAATGAAAGATAACTCCTATCTTCTGGTCAACAATTCTATTATCATCGGAAAAATAACTCATGTTAACTTTCCCATTTTTTAATCTGTTAATTAAACAAAAATTGAAGTTTTGATTGCATATTTTGTTCACTAAACCCTTTAAAACTGATAAGACCGGAGTCGAAGCTTTAGTCCGCAGTGTAAACCCCAAACACCGGTCGTGCAAGCCCTCATCATCACAGGCCACATGCATTCATTGGATTTTTAAGTAAGCTCCACAGATGTTTATTTGTTGGTTACAATGATATCTAAATTCTCTTTCAAGAGCATACAACGTCATAGTTAAATAAATAAATAAATAAATAAATATTCGTTGCAGGAGCAACAGGACTAACAAGGGCTGAATCGCCACTAACTGTTAGCCTAAAAAAGATAAAGAGCCTGACCAGATTAGGTCAATTGTCAATAAAAAGTTGATGCAGTAAAAAATGGAAAAATAGATTGGTGCAGTGACTGCATGTCCAGTGCGAAGAAAAATAAAATCAATAACTGCCACAAAATTGGGGCTTCTTGAGGAAGCGAGTCAGATCTATATTCATTAGATGGCGCTTGAATGCAAGTACCGTTGGCGCCATAACCATGTGCTCCTCCAGTGAATTCCAGACTGGGACCACCCTTACGGCAAAGAAATTTCTGCGGCAAGTCACTCGTGTCTTAGGTACGCTCAGTTTTAGGCTATGACCTCTCGTCCAATTTACAGTGCTGAGCTCAAATAAAGGACAATCGACCGAAAGCAGACCACGCAGTATCTTGAAAGCCAGTAAAAGATCGGCCTTTAAGCGGCGCAACTCCAGTGAGTCAATACCCAGTGCTTTGAGCCGTAAATAATACGGCAAATGTTTCATTCCAGTTAGTGACTTTGTAAACCTGCGCTGAACCGACTCCAGATGGTCAACATCCCGTAGACGGTGTGGAGACCAAACCGGGCTCGCGTACTCCAAAAGAGGTCTAACATAAACTTTAAAAGCACGCAGTTTTGTTTCAGTGCAGCCCGAAGTAAATATCCTCTGAATCAACCCCAGACGACGACCTGGCATGCTGATGCCCTCTATATCATAAATGTAGCCCAGATTTAGGTTACCAATATGGAAACATTTAGACTTGGCTTCGGAGATTGGAAGTTGCCAGTCCTTTGCCCACTGAGAAACATAGTTGATTTTGGCTTGGATTAGGTCATTATTTAAACTACTTAGGGTGACAGAATGCAACTTGAGGTCGTCCGCGAATTTTGCCTGCTCAACAGATTCAGAGTTACAGTATAAATCATTCAGGAAGAGGACCAACAGAAACGGTCCCAACACGGAGCCTTGAGGGACTCCACTGATAACGTTAACTTCAGCCGAGCTAGTTGTCCCAAGAATAACCCGTTGGGTGCGTCCAGATAAAAATGCCTTGATCCACGCTAAAAGTTTTCCATCGAACCCATCAGTTTTAAGTTTAAAAAGGAGTTTACTATGCACCACCGATTCGAATGCTTTTTTAAAGTCAAATAGGATTTCGCCAGAAGGTACGCCAATATCCAATGCTTGGGTCCAGCAGTCTAATGCAGAAAGTAATTGGAGGGTAGAGGAGCGACCTGGCATAAAACCAAATTGGTCGTCCTTAATTAGGTGATGGTTGGTTGTGTACCAGAGCATCTTCTCACGAATAATTTTCTCTAACACTTTACAGGGGACGACCGTAAGTGCGATAGGTCTGTAATTGTGTGGATCAGCGGGGTTGCCCTTCTTAAAGACAGGTGTCACATTTGCCGCCAACCAAATGGAAGGCAATCTGCCAGAAGTAAGTGAATGCTTAAAGATGTAAGTTAACGGACCACAGATTTGAGAACGGATTTCTCTGTAGAACTGGGCAGAAAACCCGTCAGGCCCAACCGCATGGCTTGGTCTGAGGGTAGTGAGAGCTGAAAGCACGGCACTGGATTTAATTTCCACCGTGCTACAAGGGTCCCTGTCTAATTGATTATAAATACTCATGGTTGGAATAAAATTATTGTCGATGATACTGTTTTCGGCAAAAATCTCGTTTAGGACAGATGCTTTAGCTGTCGTGTCAGTAATATAATTGCCTCTCACCTTCAGGGGACGTATAGATCTTCAAACACCAGTTTTTTGACGGAAAAAACGAAAAAGGGATGCAGGAGTGCTTTCAGCCAAGACCAAACATTCCTGTTTACGTTGATGGTTTTTTAGAGGCAAAACATAGGTTTTTTTCGGTGCAAATTATATGTTCTTAAGATGTCAATGGAACGATTTGCCTTACAGCGATGCCACAGGGTAATTTTCTTCCGAGCCAACTTCCTAAGATCAATAGGGATTTTGGTACCCTTTGGTCTCGAAGTACGGTTAGATCTGCACACCGAAACCAGGCGATTAATAACCTCCAGAAACTAGTCGCATGATAAGACCGGAGTCGAAGCTTTAGTCCGCAGTGTAAACCCCAAACACCGGTCGTGCAAGCCCTCATCATCACAGGCCACATGCATTCATTGGATTTTGAAGTAAGCTCCACAGATGTTTATTTGTTGGTTACAATGATATCTAAATTCTCTTTCAAGAGCATACAACGTCATAGTTGAGAGAGATTCTCCTAATATAGGGTAAATAATCAAATATGTAATTAGGGTTAATGTACGAACCAGTCAATGGGAATTATCGAAGTATCAATTTGGCACTGTTTTATCTTACTGATAAGAGTTTGTACTTCTGGGAAAATACCGTCTTCTTTTTTCGTATTTTTTGCAAAGAGAGCTGTTTTCTTGCCACAGTAAACTGAATCACAACTCAGAAGAGAATGAAACTTGTAAGAACATTTACCCAGCAGATGGTGTCTTTTTTGAAATCTAATGTTTATTTATTGAAGGCTAATATAATCGAAACCAATTGGAATACTAGAATTTTTCAGGAAAAAAATCGTGTCTTTTTAGAATTATTCGTATTATATTTTTTTCATTATTTTACTTGAAAAGATTCGACACATAACATTCTCACTGATACCATCGTGTCCATGCTGGATATTTTAAGCTGGATGCTGCAGCCGGCTCAGCGAAGAATGTTTTCCCTCTATCTTGAAGTCTTGCATTGTAATTAGTGATATTTTTTATTTTGCACGACTCATTCACATAGATGTCAGGACAAAAAACGTCCATTCGGCAGTTATTGACATTTCAATTAAGATCCATTAAGTACTGCACATGCGCTGAAAGACTTACACAGAGAAATAGTTATTTTTGTGCACAATTGTTCAAATTCTCTCTCTCCCTAGATCTTATCACCACATGTTCAAGAGATGAATACCCCCA
>JAHWFP010013164.1:0-20537 GCA_023313725.1 Lithobius niger
TTGAAGTTCCTTTACAGAGGCTTGTAGGCTGTAGTCCTAATACAGAGTATACAAAGAATGAAAAGGGCGAACCCAAAACCACTTTCGTGGAACAATATCGTACCTGGATTCAGCATTATTATTAAATTTTTCATTTATGCGCTCTGACGATCACTGGAATTTGCACTGAACGTCTTTCTTGATACTAATCTCATAATGAAAGGCAATTTGTACGACGTCATTGTCCAAATAATACGAGAAGCTTTTTATTCTATTTCAACATGAAAGGTAAAATCCCCACCAATACTGAAAGTCAGACTGGAATAGCAAAGGCTAAAAAGCTTCTCAGATGCTTTGGACAGAGTAGTGGTACAAATAACACACCCTTCTCACACCCTTCCCACACCCTTTTCAGACCCTTCCAATGTCATCGGGAGCCCTTGAGTCCCTGACAGGTCTAACCTTGGTGATAAGGCATTCGTGTCCCCAAACCTTAACATCATCATTCCTTGGCCTTATTATGTTCACTGTATTTACATATAATTGTGACTGGCTGTCAGTGACTCCCCAGTCCTTGCCCGACCCGTTGCTATTGCAACAAATGTTATTATTATTATTATTATAACGACTTCAAACGTGAGATAAGTTATTAACAAAGATGAACAATTTAATAACGTTCAAACCAGGTTCAGAATTATTCAAGAAAAGTTTTGGTTTCGCCCGTTTCATTCTACGTATATACTTTGTATCTGTGCGGCGCATGCTACAGCCTAGAAGTTCCTGTGAGTTATTCCACACTTATCCCCTTCCCCATTATTGCATAAGGGAATGATCTGTTTTTTATTAAGCCTAGCAAAGTTTTGTCCCGGTGAAGATGGGCGTTACGATTCCCTTTCAACCCATATTTTCATGATTTCATCTTTAATTGTACTTGATAATGGTCTAAGATTGAGACAGAAACGTCGTGGTACAGTGTTTATTTATGTAACTTGTTTGGTTTTATTGATATTATGACATTCAAGCTTGTTTCATCTTACATTATTTCATCTTGTGTTTGTCTTATTTTCCATTTAGGCAATGACTTGACTGGAGAGAAAGAACCCATTCGGCCGGGGTTCAACAGGAATATCCACATATTTGATAATGGCACTTTACGCCTTCTGGAAACATTAGAACATGATGAAGGCTACTACTTTTGCATTGCAACAAATGGCATAGGACGGGGATTGGGAGCAGCTTTGTTCTTACAAGTACATGGTGAGAGTGAAACCTAGACACACGCTAGTGTGTCGCCGCTAAGTAACAGTAGATCATCCCATTGTAGACATCCGATTGTTAAAAAATTGATTGTTAATGATAAAAAGGCGGCTCACTAGCAGACATGTGTCTGTTAGCTGTAAGCAACTGAAAGCATATTTTGGCATGTTGAGGATAAATCCCAATGCGACAGAAATGTTTCAAATTGTGGAAAATGTAAGGGGAAGGGTCAGAGATTAAGAAAAACTAAAATTTAAAGGATGAGTGTCAACCAATCATAGAGAAAAAGATGCGTCAATAACGTTGTTTTTATGTTACTGTCTAGTTAGCTAGCTAGCTAGCTAACTAATAGGATTTTTCCCATGTTAAATCCCATAGACTTTTTGCTCATGGCTAGCGCAAAATTGCGAAGGCCTACGTACCTGAATTTTTGCACACGGATGCTTGGTGATCTGAGGATGGTCCTTTTGTTGGTTTGGGGGTTGTAGGGGTCAGGACAAATGCGTGGGAGGGTTTGAAATTTGCCACCGGCGAATTTAAATTTCGTTTCTTTTCCAAGTTGCAACCAAAGATTTTAAGCAACAATGGCTTGAACAATCAAGACTGGTCCTTAGATTTATTGTAAAAGCCTGCACGAACTAAAAACTGAACTGTAACGAAGGACAAAATATAGAAACATTAACGTTGCCGTGGATTGCGTAAGAATAAAGGAATGCACGTTAGATGATGGTTACGCAACAATACGAGCATACACGAGCTAATGGGTTTTTTTTGTTAATACCCCCCAAAAAATGCTTCGCGTTCTGCTGTTTTAGTAACAGCTACCTTCGGGGGTTTCTGCATGACTAAATGTGAACTAAATCTGGAAAAATTAAGGGTAAGTTGCAGGGATAAACAAAACAACTGAAGGGGATGCGCTGATTGAGTGAGCGAAGCGAACGAAATCAGCGATTGTTAGTCAGTGTGTGCAAAAATGAGATTGAAGCATCCTAAACAGACGGTGTAACCTTATGTACGTTCACAGTCCTATGAAAGTTGTGATATCCACCCAAAACCAAAACTGGTAGAAAAACCTGCCAAGTTTCCAAAAACGGTCGGCCTTTGAAGGTAGTGATATCATTCCACAAGGGAAAGGCCGCCAAGGTTAATCCTATTAGCCAAGTTAATCGCACCGAATAATACTTTGGACGTTAAATGAATAACTTGAAGATTGCTACCGCTAGTAGCAATCTTCTAGTTTTCATTTAACTTTCGAACTATTAGTAGGTGCGATTAACTTGGCTATTAGGACTAACCTTGGCAGCCTTTCCCTGGTGGAATGATGTCACTACCTTCAAAGGCCGACCGTTTTTGGAAACTTGGCGGGTTTTTCTACCAGTTTTGGTTTTTGGTGGATAAATTATTTATGATGCTTCGAATTCGCTTGCCTTTTTATGGGGTCGAAGGTAATGATTTTCTAACACAGACCTAAGAATTGTTTGTAATAACTTTTTATTTAATGACCATCAATTGTGTGATAATTTTGCTTACTGGCAGCATCAATTCACGATGGTATTTTGACTGCTTCATATTCATCAGCATTACGGTTCCTTCCGTACATTTTTAAAGTGAAGTATTTTGGGTTTTGTTTTGGGTTACAGGTTTTAATTTATTTTACTCACACTGAGTGGTATGTTTATAATAAGATGAAATGTGGGAACAAAGTAAAATGATGAATTAACAAAATAACTTATTTAAAGAATTTTGCAAGCAATTTGTTTTCGAAGGATTGATTTATGCCATGAAGCATCCTCTATAAGTTTATAATCATGTATTCACAAAATTTTTAGTGGTTGGAATAAACTGAATAAAATTGTTTTACTCGTTTAGCTCCACCCCATTTTGACGTTTCGTTAAAAAATATCACTGTAAATGAGGAAGAAACTGCTGTTTTGAGATGTGAGGCAAAAGGAAACTCTCCAATAAATTTCACCTGGATGGAAAATGGAAAAGATGTCGCTTCATTTAAGAATCCAAGGTTGGTTACAGCATTTAGTGATGTAGCTCGAGTTTTACACTCTATTAGAAGGCCAGGATGTTTCACGTAGTAGATTTTGTTTGGGCTAATTAAAGGTAAACTTACTGCTTTTACTCTACATTGAAAACTGACAATCGCTCGGCCATGGAGTTGGAGAGTGAACTGCATTTAATTCATTTCTAGCAATTTAAAGACAACCAGAATTGGTACGGGTCACTTTTTAATCCGATGACTCAGTGACCCAGAATATTCCAGACTTGAGACCTGGTGGCCCAGCTACAGCCGGTGACCCAGCATGACTCAAAATTGACCCAATCAGTTGAATAATTAACCACTAACACTCGTTTTATGGGGGAAACGACTTATAGGCTTAATGGAACTGCACTGAAGTGTATGCTCATTTATGACCAAATTTTTCCTTTTTTATTGGTGTAAAGTCTGCTACTAAACTCTGTATCAGCCCAGTTGCAACAATGTTTTCTATGTTGCTAATGCCGCCTTCCAAAAGTTGGCCGAATAAGTGGGCTGGAAAAATGAGTCGAATAAGTGGGCCGGGCAACTTCTCTGACTTACCTACCATGCTCACTTTTAAATGTTCAGTAACGCGGTTCAAATAAGTGTTTTAAAGTAACATTTATTGACCCTACTAAAAAACGTTTTTGGACGCTTTAGCTGAAACGTGTTACTGACAGGACTGACTGAAAAAAGATTTTACAAAACATATACCCCGGTAATACCCCAGTAGCCTAGTAATACCCCAGGATATTTTCATTGTACGTGTTGACTAAAGGTAACTCATGCTAATTAATTTGAAAGAATATGCCTTTCGTTACAAGCTGGGGATGTAATTGCAAAATATTAAGCAATCATTAGTTTTACTGTCTGGTTACAGGCTTCATGCGAAAAGCGTAGCCATATTAATGACAAAAGCTCTAGGGCCATTACTACTGAAATTTGATAGGCAGTCATTCAGAAATTCATTTCATACCTCTGTTATTAATATATCAATATTAAAACGTTTTAAGTATATTTTTTGCTGTGTACAAGGTTTGCTATCAGTTACAAAGGAAACATCACTAGAACCACTTCACTGAGCGAATTAAAACTTTCTAAAGCCACTCAGAAGGATTCTACAGTCCTTATTTGCACAGCCAAGAATGCTTATGGATCAGCAGAGATTACTTTCAATCTAATTGTACAAGGTATGTTCCCGTTAAGAGAAAAAACTTTGCTAAATACTTTGCAACAAAAGAATTAACTTATGAATTAAACGTTCACAGCACCTCCGTCCCCACCGGAAATTACCAACGTTGTTGCCATAAGTAACAGAAGTGTACAAATACAATGGTCAGTTTCCTCCAATGGAGGAAGTCCACTTACTTCTCTCTTTATACAATACACGAAAAAAGAAGACAAGGAGACTTCATACAATGTGACTCTTCTTCCAAACCAATCAACAGTTGTGTTAAAGAACCTTGATGCTGCACAAACGTATCTGATAAGAATTCGTGCTGCAAATTCAGTTGGAACAAGTGACTTTAGTCCTGAAGCGACTGTCGTCACTATGGAAGAAGGTAAGCTACCAAAAAAAAAACCGATTGTCCTTGGGGGAATGTTTTACTAATCCCATGTAACATACACTTTGGTGCTGATTAAGGTACCACGCTAGAGAGATTGGCTCTTAGTCATTCTTAAAAATTCTTAGCGTTTTAGGAATTTCAAAATTCCAGCTTCAAGATATTGTGCAATTTGTTTTCCATTGTAAGTTTTAATACATCCGTGATAGGTTGGCGACTTTTGATTTTAGGTTTAACAAGTGTTGCGTTGCCTTGGTCCCCTTAGTCCCCTTTCTATTCTTTTAATTTTTGTTGTTGTTCTCACTGTTTTATTATATTTATAGTATTCTATTATTTCAGCCATCGTTTTTAGAATATAAATGGCATGTAAACACGAAGAGGTTAAACATAGTTAGTCCATACGAAACCTTGTTGCGAAATTAAACCAAAATAAACAGAATTCAGCTGAAGAAAGGTTACATCTAAGTTACTGCACTAATGTTTTAACCCCTTCTTTTTATCCAAACAGTCGAACGAAAAAAAAAACACGGCATTCTTATTATGTTAAAGAAAATTGTAGATTATAGTTTTATTCTGAACCCATTATTAATAGTAAACACTACAGCAATTAAAATGTGTCATTTTAGAAGTGAGAACACGCAGTTTCAGAGCATGGATCACAAACAAATAGCCTAGTTATTTTTTTCAGTTTTCGACAAACTGATGTAGGTAAACAACATTTGACTTCTTCAGGCTTTTCCGTAATGTGTTTTCTTTGAGTTGTTTACATTGCAGTCGTTTGCGACCACTGATCTTTATACGGTCGGCTGAGATTAATGTCAGGTTTCCACTTGTTTAGGGTGGACAAGTTGGGTTGTTTGGCATATGTCCACCACATGTAATGTAAACAACTGAAACAAAACGCATCGTTTTTCTACATCAGTATGTTGTTTGTTGAAAACTTTCTTCAAGCGAACTATTTGTGATCTGTGCATTTGAAATTCTCACTTCTAAAATTTTATGTGAAATTCAAGGTAAAATGCAACATGGAATTAAAATGTGTTTCACTGATTTTTTTCTATTTTTATCTACTCTTTGGTAATTTGCACCTAACTAATAGTTCCGTCGGGAGCTCCAAGAAAAGTTCAAGTAGAATCTATTGATAAACGATCACTGCGTATCACTTGGCAGGTAAGTTTATAACAAATGTATGTTTCAACTTATTAGTTTTATTACATGAGAAATTATCTATATTAAGTAAAACGTAGTTAGTTGGCAGGTCATTTCTTACGCACCTTATTTTAAATATTAATTTTTGTAGCCTCCAGAAAAACATCTTCAAAATGGTGCGCTTCGAGGATATCATGTTGGATACAAATTGAAAGGGACTAACGAATCGTACACTTTTGATCACTTGGATGTACCAGAAGACTATTCAGAAGATCTCATTTACCAACTACCAGATCTTCAGATGTATTCACAATATAGCATTGTCGTTCAAGCATACAACAAGATAGGAAGGGGACCTCTTTCACCCGAAGTGGTTGTTATGACTTCCGAAGATGGTAATTACAAATAAAATTCATTCCCGTTGCCAAACTAACTCAATTAGAGTAAAGCGAGCAGGGTGCTGTTAATAAAGGACTTCAATGCAAACTTTGTGATAGCATTACGCAAAATTACGATTGATTTTTCCAATTTTTTTACTTAGTCATGGCTATGTGCAGACAAGGTTTACCATACAAAAAAAAAGGTCCGTCTTATCGATAAGGAGTAATTACCAAAAACATGTGCTATGTTAGCCAATAGGAAAAAGCAATTGGTGCCCTCTCTGTACCAAAGACGGAAACACCAGCAGCAGAGCCAGCAAGAAGGCAAATGCTATTATTCCGATTGATTGCAAATTCTGAACATACCATACTATGATTTAATGGCGGTCTTCCTATCTAGAACAAACTTCTAGTTTATAACATGAAATCACGTTTACATGTTATAAAGGTAGTAAACTACCACGTATTTCTCTCTGTTCGTCCAATCTGGACCACAACCATGTATCTGTATTCGTTTCAATCCAGCCTGTATTAACACATTCAGAAAAGAAGCCTAGGGCACCATTCAATGGCGGCTCCATGAAAATCTGGTCCCATAAACTGACAAGTATCTCAGTATCTCTATACATCCAATCTGGATCGATGACCAAGCATATCTTTTCGTTTCAATCCAGACTGCATCAGCCTGTTCAGAATTGAAGCCCGACACACCATTCAATGGGGGCTTCCTTTTAATGGCGATCCCCATAGCATTTTTTTTACTCTTAATTCAAAATCATCTCAATCATCTCGCTCTTGTATGTCAGCACTTAGGTGATGACGCCCTACTTTATTACTGTATCCATCTTAACTTCTGAACTCAAGATGTAGAATTTAATTATTACATCTGGTTACTAAAAAATTACTTGATCTCTTTTAGTTCCAAGTGAGAGTCCACCAAACGTTCGGTGTTCAACACTTTCAACTCACACCCTGTACATTATTTGGGATCCTATTCGTTCAGAAGGTGTCAACGGAGTATTACGAGGATACAAAGTATTCTACAAGCCCACTGAAGAGTGGTATGGTGAGGACTTTGTTTATAAGACTGTAGTATTGGGCCTCATTTAGCATATAGTCGTTGTGAAGTCCGTTTCTTTTTTTTTATTATAGAGTCATCAGCGCACACGAAAAAAATTAACGTTTCAAAAATCACGCTACAAGGTCTTGAAGTGAATACTAATTATAGTGTTCAAGTGGCAGGAATGACTCGCATGGGTGATGGAGTCAAAAGTGAACCAGTTTACTGCAAAACACATGAAGATGGTACGCTTTACAAAAATATATAAAAACATGATTTTAATGGTCATGTTTTTAAATAGCCCTTTATTTGTGTCAATGTTTTTTTCTTTAAACAGTTCCAAGTGCTCCTGCCGATATCAAGGCTCTACCAACTTCTTCCGAGTCTATGATTGTCGCATGGAAAGCGCCAACTAAGCCCAACGGAGCTGTTGTCAAGTATAATGTCTATGTTAGATCAGTTGATGACGATGAAGGGGTAAGATTAACGCATTAGACCTGTGAGTCTATGTCACATGGAATGACCTAACTAAACCTTTGGAGCTGTCAAATATAATGTCTATGTTCGAGCATTCGATGCTAATGAAGAGGAAAGATTAAAGTATTAGACATATGAGCCTATCATTCTCCCATGGAATTCACCAACTAAACCCACACGGAGCTGTTTGCAAGTATACTGTCTATGTTAGATCAGTCATTGACGATGAAGAGGTAAGCTTAATGCACTAGACCTATGAGTCTATAATTGTCGCGTGGAACAAACCAACTAAACCCAATGGAGCTGTCACCAAATATAGTGATTGTTTGTTAGTTCTGTTGATAATAATGAAGAGGTAAGCTTAATGCCTTAGACCTGAGAGCCAATGATTGCGGCACGGACACCACCATTTAAGGCCAATGGAGCTGTTGCCAAATATGTCTGTTGCATCAGTTGATACCAATGAAGGGGTAAGCTTAATGCATTAGGCCTGTGAGTCTATGATTGTTGCGTGGAAAACAACAAAACCCAACAGAGCTGATGTCAAGTACAGTGTCTGTCTTAGATCAGTCAATGACGATGAAGGGGTAACTTAATGCATTAGACCTATGAGTCTATGATTGTCGCATGGAACGTATTAGCCGTAGGGGTCTATGATTGCTGCATGGAAAACACCTTCTAACCCCAACGGGGCTGTCCTCAAATACAATATCTACGTTAGATCAGTTGATCGTGATGAAAAGGCAAGCTTAAAGCATCAGACCTAAGAGTGTAAGATTTTCTCATGGAAAGCACCAAGTAAGCCCAATGGAACTGATGTCAAGTATAGTGTCTATGTTTTTCAGTCCGTGATGATAAAGGGACACACCAAATGCTTTACACCACAGTTCGTACTGGAACTATTCAACTGATTTTTCTCAGTGCAGTTGGACAAATGGCCAGTAAACATTAGAACGATTGTCCTATAATTGTCTATTAGGTTTCAAATTCTAAATTTTAGTATTCTAAATCGAGTTATAATTGGTATTTGTTATACCATAAAACATGCATTAAAATTATTTTTACATACAGTATAATATACTTGCCCTACAGACATTAAAAAAAAAACCTTTGTCTTCGAATACAAACAATAACTTGCACGCATTCTTTAAATGGGTGGAAAGGATTCAAGGCACTTAGGCACAGGATGAATAAATCCATAATCCACAAGGGAGGGTAGCAAATCGTAACCTAAACACTGAGCAAAGTCGGCCCAAGAGTAGAATTCTGCAGAACTCCAGACGGAAAGGTGTTTCATTCTCCACCTGGTGCCCTGTTCCTTCTGAAGTTCCACAGGGTTCTGTTCTTGGTTTGACTTTCTCAATGTTTTCATGTATTCAGTCGATCACTCGATTCCAATTCAGTCAGTTTCTGATGACCTCAAAATTTGCCGTACTATCAGCTCTTCTAAATGAATGCACCTATTTTTAGGCAGGTGTCATTGCCGTTGATCAGTGGGCTATTGATACGAGGATGTCTTTCAACCTTCCACCTTACATACTTAAAGGTGTTTCTATCCTTACTATGAACGTGGTAATCTCGGTTTGATTGTTGATATCCAACCTAATTTTACCAGCAAAGTGCTTCTGCTGCAAAAGAGTCCCTATCTGTTGCCCATCACATTTTAAAACCATTTTTCTTTTTAACGTAAGTTATTTGAAATGTGTTTAATATACCTCACCTCGATTATTGTGGATGAAGGTACGGAGGCTTCTTTGTATCAAGTCTACAGATGTTATTAAAAGAAAACAAAGAAAAATAACAAATTGGTACACTCCATCATAATTCGTGCAGCGAATGTTGTCAAGCATTTAATCAGTGTACCCATTCCCAACACTTTGAAAGAGGTGACCACTTTGATACAGGTAGTTAAGCCTTGGAACAACTGTTTCATTCGCTTATTTCTGCTGAACCCATTAATCAGCGGAAGAAATGGTTTTGTTTTCTTTTTCCAGACGCAAGCCATTAACTCTTCTTTTCATGTGGGGAAAACAAGCATTTGCCACGCTGTCAACTTTAATATTATCACACTATTATGTCACCTCTTAAATTAATATACCACAATGAAATACGACACAATTAATAATAATATTACCTTTAAATATAACTTATTCTATTATAATAAAACATTTTACAAAAAAATACCATAAAGTAGGCTGCAAACTTGAAAAACAATATTGGTTTGTCACTGGAGGTGCAATAGTATGCCCTTTCGTCATTCCTTAATAAAGGCTAATTATGGTACAGTTGGGCTGACATGTCAACAAATATACACGGAGAAATTCGTAAAGACTAATTTCAGTTATTGGTTTTATTAACTTTTAATTTCACTAGCTGGTCTATTATTCGTTGATGTGGCTTCCTGTAAATCGAAGCAAGAATCTGATAAAATTAAACCGGTGATAATCTATTCAGCTGACAAATTTAGGTGTAAAGTGCATAGGCCTGCATCTAAAACTATTATGAAGTACGGTACTCGGGAAATGTTTGCATAATTTGAATTTTCTAGAATTATACATACATCGAATACATATCTCAAATATACTTACAAAACTTGTCGCACATGAACGATGGAAAAATATTGTGAGATTTCTTAAATGACGTGTTTTTTAGTATTTTTATGTACAGCATATTTAACAGTCACTTAGGATGTTGTCACTTAGCATGTGTCGTAAATAAACATGTCAACTCAAATAAAGTGTGAATATAGGAGATACATCATTACAATGTAAAATGACTATTATTTGACACATAGTTTCCTATTTCACAGCAAATTTTTTTAGTTATTGTCTTCTCTGCTTTGAATTCCTTCACACCATTGTCTTTTTACTTTGCAGGTCGGTTCTGAAATGCGGTACAGTAAAGATGCTAATCCTCGTACATCTGATTCCATATCTTCTGATGCCCTCGTCCATTCTTCTCCTACTGATTTGGTGTTAGAAGTGAAGGGACTCAACAAAGACCATCGATATGATGTTTGGGTCACAGCTGTGTCTGCTATTGGAGAAGGACCTCGATCCAAAATAATATCACAGGCTGTTACTGGACCTACTGGTATGACATATAAGTTATAATTAACTCAAATATTATTTCCAAAATATGCTTAAGTAGGAGACAGACAGATAAACGGACTTGCTTTTTATTAAATAAATATTGACAGAAACTGTCTTTTTGGTCCTAGTGACAGTTCGATACTTGAATAATACATACTGGTTAACGGAGTACAGGTTAACCTAGCACAGATAGTTACTATAATTTTAAAAAATTGTTTTTTTACCTCATCAATAGTTTTAAATTAATGAGAGGTAAGTCAGAAATGAGCTCAACAACTCACTTCCCACGTTCGCACTATTTAATACATGAAACACATTGATTTACGGCATTCGTTGTGGCCATATTCAAAAGGAACATACCCTACAACAAATAAAAATATACAAGTCTAAAAATACACGTTCTACGTCATTTTACCTTTGAGCATGGCCACCATGAAGGCCACGAGTTGAGGATTTTAGTACTGTACATTAAAACGTTCTCAATGCGGGAGGCGAGTTTTTGACTTACTCTTGATCCTGGTACAGTTTCTTATGATAATCAGAGCTTCTTCTTAATGTGTCTGCATTGTTGGTTCCGAGTCTTATTAGGATCATAGAAAACGATATGTGTTTATACAATACTTCTCCGACATAATGTTATAAAGTTGAGACTCAGAGGATGATGATATCATACCATATTCCACATAGGCGACCGTTAAATTTCCTCGATTTTCTAAAACACACTTGACTTTTCGAAACTTAACATATGTTTCTTTGTCAAAATAAACACAAAGAAATCAAATCAAAACCTAACGTCAGTATGGCACTTACAACTAGTTGGAAAGTAAAAACATCTCATACTTACAACGCAGCAAGCAGTATCATGGGAGCAAAGGATCATGGGGGTAAATTGCAACATTTTTCATTAAAAAAAAGAAACCCAATCATCCATAATGGGATAACTTTTTGTAATATTTAAGGCCGCATATTTGTCGATACAAATTTCCAAAGATTCTCATTTAAGAGGGACAAGTGACCCGTTTATTTTTCTAAAAAGACCACTGATGTTGCTTTAAAATCAACACGGTGCCAAAAATTCCAGCAACTTTAATTTTGGTGCACGAAAATGTTGAAAGTATAGCACAATAGAAAGTGATGGCGCCACAGGTACTAATCTCTTTTTCTAACCTTGGAAAACGGTCCACTGTGGGATTATAAGAAAAGAGTAACTGGCAACAGAGTTTGGCTAAGAACCGAATTAACCTAGAGGAAGAAATGAACACATTAGCGGGTATGCCATCAACTAAACCTGTCCGTGCTATTAAGAATGTATTTGACTGGATAACGAGAATAACTCAAAGCTGCTTATACATTTTATGATCTCTTTACAGTTGATGCTAAATCTGCATCGTTTGATGACATCATCAGCACCCCGTGGAAGAAAGATCTCAGCCTTTCTTGTCAGGCTGTAGGACACCCTCCACCAAAGAAGACTTGGTTATTAAGGTTAAGTGCTCATTGCTTTCTTCTCTACATAAAGATGAATTGTTGATTGGAATTCACAAAAACATATAGGTGAACTATAATAGTGTTTCATTTTAATAATCTTTAGTGGTCAGCCGCTTACCAAGCATTCAAGAATGCAAATAGCTGCTGATGGAACTCTGTTTATCAGACAATTACAACGAGAAGACAGTGGCAATTACACGTGCACTTTTAGAAATCAACATGGCTCCGATGAAGTGAAATATGCTCTGCAAGTTGTAGGTTAGTGATAAATAAGATTAGCTAAGAATACCCAGGTTCCGTGATGTTCTGATAATTAATAATAATCAACATTATTTTTTAATAATTCCCACAGTTCCTCCTTCACCTCCCAAATTGGGTGTCTTTGCAAAAACCATGTCAACTTTTCACCTAAAATGGCAGCCAGGAATGAGTGGTGGAGATCCTATCAGAGGTTTGTAAGTAAACTTTGCTCATTATCATTTTTGATTAATTAACTTTCCTAATTATATTGCATCTTTTCACAGGCTACATCCTGTACCACAAACGAGAGGGAAGTCACAACCAATGGGAGAAAAAAGAACTTTCAGCTGACCAAGATTCGTTCATTTTAGACAACCTTTCTTGTGGCACCACCTACCAACTGTATATGGAAGCTTTCAATAATATCGGCATTGGAGAACCATGCGAGGTTATTACCATTTCAACTGATGGTGAAGGTATGATGAAAGAACATTCAGCTTACACACACGTTTTCGGGATTGTTTGCTAATTCACGAACTTAATTCATTATGGTCGTCACAAAGTCTTTGAAAAGAAAAAAAGAAGCTAGTAGAAAAGATGCATGATGCATAACTAATGCAAGTAAGTAGCCAAGTTGAATTCTCAACTCTGATAGGAAGTCTCCCAACATCTCTAGAATAATCGTGAGTGAGGAGAGGTGGCCAGAAGAGATTCCTTTTTCAATGTTTTCATAGCAGATTTGTCTTTTGCCATAGTGAGAAAATTTCAGCTCTAGCAATTGACAAGTTAATTACCCAAAACCTGATCATCACTTCATGGTTAGCTACATCAGTGAGGATAGCAATTATAGTATTAATGATCAGGGCGATGTTATCTTCTGCTGCAGATGCTAATATACAGAATTGTTGCAGTTGTGTCTGCCCCATCCAAGTCTCAGATTGTACGAGAAGGTCCCACATTCCTATCTCTTCATTTGGATTCCTGGCCGAGTGGAGGATGTCCCATTCAAAGATTCACAGCTGAATATCGTCGTGTTTCACCTCCTAATGACGCCTGGAAAGAAGTGACTGAACCAACCAGACTCCAGAAAAGGATGCTCATTACTGGACTCGTACCAGCCACTAGATATCACATCCGACTCACTGTTCATTCCAGCGGAGGACCGACTGTTGCAGAGTATTTGTGTGCTACACTAACTACTACCGGAGGTAAATTATTTCTGAAAGATACCTTGAGTAATAGTATGAGAATCCATTAGCTGTATACCAACTATCAAGTACATTCATATGACATGAGAATATCAACGTTGTAACTGTCATTTTGTAATCCCCTATTTGCACCAAGGCCGACTGGAAGAGAAGCAGCAGGTCTCAGCTCCTGGCTCCGGGCCAATTGATTTAACATCGCCAAAATCCTATTTTACCGAAGCAATGCTAGTAGGATTTACTTCCTGCTACTTGCGAGAACTGACATAGAGTCAACACGCACATCGTGCAATTTCTCCTCCAGTTGGCCTTGGCCCCAGAAACAAAATGCCTTCCTCGTTTGTTTAAACACTTGTACTTGAGAATTGACACATGCTTGGATTAGAAGCAACACAGGGAATATTTTTCTCACAAATTTATTGGGCAAAACATACACAGAGTAATTTTTAACGTACGTTTTCTGCAATCAACACTTAGCCCTATGAGCGCCAGGACTCAGTGCGAACGGTGGAACGAAGGGTAGAATTGTGTTGAAGACTCCTCATTTAACCTTTAGCACTTAATATTAACGAAGCATATAACTAATGCAGTATAGAATTAATTAATTTATTCAAAGAACGGATTCAGTTAACATTAATTAATAGAGCTAGGTAAGCAACTGTGGGATTCGGGTACACACATGTATTCAAATATACACTCATTGTACCTTACAGGGATTGCTGCGAAAGTCAGCGTGCGACCATAACTATAAAATGAAAATAACCACTTGTTGTAATGTGGCCGGTGGGTCTTACTTCGTTTCTCATCATACATCAATGTACTGTTTTTCAGGATAAATAGCTTAACGTATTCCCCGGCTAACTCATATTCCATTTTCCATCACCACAAAGGAATGATTTAGATATATCCCCCTTTCTTACGTTTCAGAAGAGGACCGTGCCAATAATCATTTTAATTTCATACAATTAAGTTACTTTAAATGCATGTATATCATGCTCTGAAGGTTTTGTTGGAAGTCACCCATTAATAAGTTTAGCATGGGTCCCTCTCCCCAAATATTGTAATTTCATGTTCCTAATTTTGTATGAGAAATTGTTTCTTTAAAGCTTCTGTGTCTTTTGGGGGTGCTCGTGAATTACGCAACACCTGGGGGAGAGGTGGGGCGGTTAAATAGATATGTTACTGTCTGTTATGATGGGCGATGGGTAAGCATGACGAAGTGTTATGTAACGTACTAATTTGTAACGTACTACGAAAAGTGTTTTTCGATAAATTATTTCTACATTTTTTTGTCTAATTTTAAATAACTTCAAATTTAAACTTCATATAACTTCAAATTAAAATTTTTTTGCTCAAATCACTGGCCATTACACCCTCGATGCTGAGCACAGCTTATGAAAATAAAGTCATCCCCAAAAAATACAACACAATTGGTGGTGAGTGGTGGGGGGGGGGAAGAAGTTACATATTTTCAGGTGAGGATTATGCCAAGTGTTACACCAGTGTTACGAAGGGGGATGGGTGGGCCCCCGCCCCAAACTTCTAACAGAAAGTGTTGTGTAATTTGTAAATGCTCTCTTTTCAGGCACTCTTGCTCCGGACCAAGTGAGTGAAAAGGAATCTGACAGAACAGTAATTTGGCTTTCACTCGATCCTTCGATTTTATTGGCTGCTGCTTCTGTTCTCGTTGTTGTCCTATTGGCTATTCTGGTTTTAGTTTGCATCTGCATTTGTCGAAACAATCCCAATAAATCACGGAACAAGAGAGGTGAGAATATCTTGCATTTTTTCATTTGCAAAGAGGTTTAATACTCATATTTCGCTCAGCATTGCAACTGATCTATGAACGGTGATTAATAAGAAGTCCATATAAACAATGCTTAAATACACTTTTACTTTTATTTTCCATACTTGCATTAGTTATGATGACGTTATGGTAGATCTTATCTTATCGTAGACGTTATCATAGATAATAGAGACATTATCGTAGTGGTTGGATATCAGTCCAGGTTCAAGTAGGTTTTATTGTGTTATTCTCCACGATGGATCCATGGCTCTTGTGAATTAATTGAATGACAAAAAGTCAACTGATAAATTAAAATATGATTTAACATTCTCACGATAAGATTAAAAAATAAGAAGCTTTCACGTAACCTTCTGCATTCTGTATATCTTCAACTGTTATCTTCCGTACCAATATGAGAAAACTGCTTTTGAATAACTTTATTTGCTTTAGTTATTCTTAATTATTCTTCTTCAGACTAGTCCCTTAGTTCTGTTCATGATTTAATACAAAGAAGATAAAGAAACTGTTAAGCCAGCAGTTCAAACCTTCAGTGTGATGAGACTCTACATGATTGAAGTGGTAGGTTAAACTATCATAATTCATGCCAATACGTGTCATAGCTTATTATGCACTATACGCTGCTCTATAAAAAATCTTAATTCCCGTTGGTCAGTCACACTATATGTGGTTGGTTTTAACCTAATCTTGTTTGTTCCAAGTTTGTTGCCTTTTATTAAAGTGAATAAGTCTTATTACTTTAAAACTAATTAATAGTTTTACCACTGTTTTAAAAATAAATAAATATATACAAATAACTGTAAATTTTCACTGTTTGGCTATAGTTTTCTCTTTCCTTTATTTTAAAAATTAGGTGCAGTTCATAAATCTACTAACAGAGGCTTAATTCAGACTTCGAGAATGTTAAATTTTAATAAACACTGAGGAATAGGAATAGCAAGTTTCTTTCATCAGAAAAGTACCCTACATTGCTGAAAAAGGTCACAACGTAAAGAGACGGACACTAAGCTCTATCCAGAAAAGGGATAACTAACTAATCTTTTCTCGGTGAACCAAGAAAAGTAAGAACTAACACACATTTAAGCATCACCGGGTTCCTGATATTCAGATGTGTAGTATTACCATGCTTAGTACTATTTGTTTGTTTCGTTGATTTTAAGGGTATTGTTGGTGACCATTTTTGATCAATTGGAAAAGTCTTATTTTGGATGGGAGCAGGTTAGGCAAGTAAGTCAACATAATTAGCTAAGACCATTGTAAATTACCCTGAGTCCTGACTTCTTCTCGTGGTATATAACACAACTGTAACTATTCAGTTTTCGTTGTTTTGCGCAATCCTGAGCTGGCGAATCAGACGAATTCAATAATTCGCACGTTTCGTAACAGTGATTTCTCCACCATTTTTCCAAGAATTGTAAGACCAAAAAACAAACGGTCTCTTTTTAAATTTGTGTTGGTTTATCTACTTATAAAAGGTTAAGATATATTTTTTCAGACCACATTGTTTATGTTAATACACACATATTGTTTAAATGAGCCCTGCTCGTCAACAGAAAGACACCGCAGAGCCATTTTTTTTCCGTTTGCCAGCCAACTTTAATAAGTCAATCCAACTTACATACGTAACACGTATTGGAATGGCTTATACTGAGGATGGTCGGTTATACAGACAAAAATTTTACTTCGCGAAAAATATGCTGTAGGGCCATTCCCTCAGTTTGACCAGATAAAATTATCACCATTTTAGCCATCACTTGTACAATTTCAAAAACAAACAAATTGCATAATTGTCATTTTTCTCACCTCTTTATACGTTTTAATTTCTTCGCATTGATCTAACTTGGTTTCAATATTTAACGAAATTTACCTCATGACCGTAATTGTATTAAATTCATGACGCTTCTCAAACAAAGTTTGAAACAAAGTTTGAGACGCATAATCTTGGTAAGCTAAACAAGCAATATTCCAGGCATGCCAAGTCATGGTTTGACTCTAGTGTGTTCGCAAAAATTGTGACTATGATGCTGCTAAAAATGCTAAATGTTTGTAAAATTCTAAGATGTTACGCTTTCAAAAAAAGGCTACTTTTAATGTTATGGGATCAAATTTTGGGATCAAATTCGGGGCATCAAAAATGCTACAATTGGTCACACTGTTATCGTGCCAAACAGTGCCCATTTCAACCTCTCAAAGCTTGCTTTGTCATCATTCATATAAACATATGTAGCCCTACCACATATCAACATGATAATCTCACTACAATAAATACCATTTTGTTTGCCTCTTTGAAAAGATCTGCATATTTTAAAATGTCACGAAAAATCGTAAGTAAAGAAACATGTTTTATATGTTTCAGGTCTTCCTCAGAATGACCTTGATAATTATCTCATGCCAATGCAGGGAATGGAGACTTTTCCTCCACCTCCCTCTGCATTTTACTCCACCTTGAACCGTCCCATTCAACATTATGATGGTAAAATAAATAAAACAATCTTTCACCTATTCATAAATATCGTACCACATTTGTGAATCGGTGCTGACCTACCTACGTAATTATTTCTTTGTTTAGATGATCCTAGCCCTTATGCAACTTCTCCAGCAGTTACTGCCTTTTGTTCTCAGACTGATACTCTCCGAGCTAGACATTCTGCACCAGCACCAACTTATCCCGTTGTAAGTACAGACACTGAAGACACATAGCTTGTTGCAAGCCTTTTGTTTTAGCTGATAATTCTGAAATATTTCAATTATGTATTGCATAATTGCACTTTCCCTTGTTTTCAGTCAAATGCTGATATCATACAATGGAACAAACCAAAATGGAATCCTGAGGCTGATACTTCGGCTGGTTTGTCAACTTAATAGTCGTTTCAACCTAATGTTGTCACTGTTTGTTTACCACAGTTTGTGTTTTGTGTTTGAATCCCAGAAACTATAAAAAAACACTCTTGACTATTCGCTGGATTTACTCAAACTTTTTTAGCCAGCCTATGTGGCTCGTAAAAGGAAATCACTGAATGGGAAACAAAGATGCAATAGTAAACAATAAACGACCATGTTTGTTTACTCTGCAAAGTCGTGAATGAAAACGTGTGACATGCAAAATTAGATTTATTTGTTTGTCTTTAGTGAGTGATATTTTATGTAATGTTATGCTCTTCTGCGTTAAAGAAGTAGACGTTACAGACGTTAGGAAATGTATGTTGACAGAAAAGTAAATGTTTACAGAATATGGTTTGAATGCAGAAAGTGGAAAAGCTTATATGTTAGGAAAAAGTGTTAATTGTTGATTTGTTGGCCTATATCTTGTTGTAGCCTGCTGATGCTTTAGTTCGAATAATCTCTTAAAATTAAAATTTATATAGCTGTCTTCGTAGCTAACGTCTAATTTTTAAACTATCAAGATATCTTATGAAATATTAGTTTATTTTTTATTACACCGGTGTATCAACGCCAAACCTTTTTTATGTATAGTATTGCATAACCATACTTTACAATGCAAGTGCAACTACAAAATGCTGCAGTCTGAACTCAATCATACACATTCAAAATTGGAGATAACAACCGTAAAACCATTTTACAAACCATAGTCCCATTCCATTTTATGACCAAGCCTAACTGGCTAGTGTTTTATGTGTTTTAAACCTTCGAGAAATGAAGCCATAAGCCTAGTTTCGAAATAAGAAATATTTTTTACCCGTTTTGTGCGTTTTGCTTCAGAGTATATGTTTTTAGGCTAAAATTTCAACTATATGCACTTTGCTAATGTACAGTTGCGTAACCTATAAAAGTAACCTATAACCTAACCAACCACCTTATAACTAACTGATAATTCCGGGACAATATTTTGACAATATTATGCAACAGAAGTAAATAAAAAGGGTAATTTCAATGGAAGTTTTGCCCAGCTTTATTGTGGACTTTGAATTTGTTTGAAATATGTCTCATACCACATAATGTAATACGTGTTTCATTCCTGTGTGTGAATGTTGTGTGTTTATATTTAGGCTATTCCAATGCTGATATTCCCCCTCAACCTGCTGCTGATTTTCCAGGTAAATTAAACCTTGTTCTAAATCATTCTGGTATTGTTTTTTTTTTTTTTTTTAGTTGCGTTTTCTGCAACGCTTTTAGTTCAGGTTACAACAACCTACTGCAGTTTGGGAGATGGGTAAATTTGTATCAATACAGCCATTAATAAAATCAGATCAGGCAACATTAAATAGTTTGAAATCGTTGGGGTATTTGGTCAAAAATTGTTGATTAATTACTATTAAAAATTCGTAGCCAAAATACACAAGAATAGTGTTTAATTTGGTAACGCGATAGGCATAAGAACATGCTTAATAATTTGAAGACACTTAAAAAATTAGGGTTGAAAAAGTTAAAAAGCGTAACTATATATGAAACAAAATACGCAACATTCAGAGAAAGGGGAATTAATAGATGAATTTAGATTTGAAGTGGAGTTATATGGTATGAATCACTGTTACCCGTTTATAGATAATGCGGTAGAAACGTTGAGACAATGAATGTAACCAATAAAACACATTACCATATTTTAATGTGTGTGTTAAATCAATATGATTCGAGAGTATGAGGGAAAAACCCCAGCAATGAAAGTAAAGGTGTGGGAGGAACGGGTTAAAAGTTGAAATAAATAAAACTTAACCCAACATATTTAAATTAGCTACAGGAATTTTATTTTCCGTGGGGGTGTAATAACGATCCTAAATGAGCATGCAGCTGAATGTAGTGCATAGAAAAATATAATTAGCAGATTTTCT
Source organism: Lithobius niger (assembly GCA_023313725.1). Lineage (NCBI taxonomy): Eukaryota > Metazoa > Arthropoda > Chilopoda > Lithobiomorpha > Lithobiidae > Lithobius > Lithobius niger. Next base: position 20,513 of record JAHWFP010013164.1, read on the forward strand.
TGTGCAGCACTTCGTGTACTATTCT
>JAHWFP010013166.1:0-16755 GCA_023313725.1 Lithobius niger
CACTTAGTTGTCAAGACTTACATTCGAGGCCACCACATCCGAAATGCGTTTGAATTCTGAATTGTTTTTAACCTCGATGCCTTCGTAACCTGTAGGAAACCTGTCAAGTGGTGCCCACTGCGATTTTTGACGAGGTCTACTGTAATGCTAAAATTAAAGGAAATGCAATATACATTTTAGTCGGCAATAGAAAGAATTGCTAGCCCACACGGACTAAAAAAATCTGTTTGTATTGCTAAGAAGAAACTATACATTTCCTGTACCCATCGAGCTAAATAAAAGGTGATTTGGGCTGGTATCCAATTTGACTTGTGAAGGGGAGCGTGCATGCGCACTCCGCGAAGTTTAGTGAGCTGGCCAGTGATTGGCTGTGAGGAGAAACTGCATTGGAAAATGGAATGCTAAACCTGCAGGTAATGTACATTTCGTTCTTAGCAATAACAGCATTTAGCTGTTGTGGGCTGTCAATTCTCTTTTGACAAATTTTCTGTTGCCATTTTCATCACGGAAGCTACAAAATGTATCCTAATAGGATTATTTTCCAATAGGCCTACTTCTCACTGCATATAACCTAGGCTAATCGAAAAATGAACAGGGGAGGTGGTGTCGTATACATGTTTGCTCCCCCCCCCCCCCCCCAAAAAAAAATGTCTTACTGGTCTGCCAAGAAATTTTTATGACCTAGGTGTTGGTTGGCACCACTAGTTCCTGCACTTAACGCCATTTTACCTAAGTTTATCTCTAGGCTAAAGCGAATTGCTGTGTAGTTTCTCGTCCAATTTCTTTGAAGAAGCTTCCGTGGAACAATGTTGGCGTCGCGTAAACTGATTATGAGAACAGTGCACACAAGTGTAACATAAGTTTACCCGCGTATAAGCAGAGATGAAACCCAACCAAAATGAGTTGTAAAAGGCTTTGATGGCAGGCCTTTTGCGACTTGGTTAATAAAAATTCTTTTCTTTTGTAATTTTTTTGATAAAACTTCCAGTAGCTCTCAAAACTAATTTTTGGCGAAATTATTAAAGAGGTGGCATATGCTGTGTGTCCATTTCCTGACAGCATGGTATGTGCTAAGATGATGGTTTTTGTGCAAACTTACTGTCTAACCCTAAAATTAACTGGGGCAAAGGACCTGAAAAATCTTGATGTCTGAAATAACTTTGCAGTGCAAGCTTGTAAGAACTTGCTAAAACACTTGCTTGCTAGAATACATGCTAATGTCGAAGGGTTACTTTAACCCTTTGAGAGCTGCGTGTTTTTTATATCTCCAAAAAAGTAGGGGTAACCTGGACGGGGCTCGAACTACCTGAAGGAGCTGTTAAACGTGAGGCACACGCCTCTACCAACTCGGCCACGGCCGTCTCTAGAGTCGGCTTAAGGGAACCTAGTATTGTTGTCATTCCTGCATTGTTGGCCATCTCGCGCGTAGTAAGGACTGTTTTTAATACTTAAACCTGTGCTTGTGTTTGGCCCGAGATTTTCTCGGGTTTAGCACTCGAAGGGTTAAGTTTTCTTAATAACTAATGTTAACATGGATGAAATATGGTTGCAGACAATATTTACCAATGTGTCAAACTAGTACCAGGTTACCAGCGTGAACATTTGTCATGGGGGAGGAGGGGGGGGATGTCCTGTTCCATAAGTTGTGTTGGCCATCCATAATTAGCATTTTCTATTTTTCTAAAATTGTTCTCAATTTGAGTTGGAACAATTCTGTTGGCTCTCCAATTCCTGCTATTTTCATGCTGCAAATGCCAGCATGTTTCTTAGTCTACCTTGCCTCCCAATGCTTAATAGCTTATTTAATGTTAAATGCCTCAGTCAAAAATTTGGTTACTGTAGGGTTTTCTTAAATACTTCATCCCTTACAGGACTATCCAGGTAACAAGCCTCATTCATTTTGAGGTGTTCAACCTAGGCACATTGTGTTTTTCTAACTGAAATAGCCTAACTGAAAAGCTGCTGGTGAAGCATTTGGCCCACCTGAAGCGCTGGCTGACTGCATTTGCGAAGTTGTGTTTTGTGGACGATGAAACTCGTGCAGCCAGTCAAAAAAGTCCTGTTCTCAAAAACGCTTTATCAAACATTTCCTGGCACTGATGACCCTATCAGTCTGTGCTCCATTCACATCTCTTGGAAGCTGTCACTACTCAAAAATTGTGAATGTGGCTGAACCTGCATTAAAACTAATTATGCTCAAACAGCAAAATGTAGGCTAACTGTCGTAATGCTATTTCCACGTGGCGTCGCAAGGTTTTTTCGACTAGAAAAAAGCTTCCAAGTGCGTTCTGAGTGGTACTAAAAACTAATGCGGGTGTGCAGTGGTGGAGTGCAATATCAGTTTTACTGCCAAGATCTGCCATGAAATTGTATCACATTGGATAAGTAACAACCCAAGTTTTTAGTTGTAACCATAAGCTCTTGGGAGGAATCTGGGAGGTACCATGGAGCTTGGACTGACACGGTTATTGGCTTCATGAAGTGTTTTATTAATGCGTTGACTGCAATCAATTTTGTTGGTACCTGGCCTAATCTGTAAAACAGTAGACAAGTTCTCAAGGCTGTCAACTAACACTGATGTGTAGCATTTAAGTTGTGTAAAATTTAACAATTAACAACTCTACTGGAACACCCTTTCGTGATTAAGTATCAACCTTGTATTGGTATTAATTAAAATCTAAAAGTTCTGTGTTAGAAATGAAAGAACCAATATTGTCTTGATTGGTATTTAAAATTAAAATAAAAAATAAAAACTTGTGGATAATTAAATACCTGTAGTTTGCCTTAATTCCACAGATTTTACAGTATTTCATTTTATTTTGTTTTTAGTTTTGAGTTGGGTGTCAAAAACTATAGACTACAATACATCAGCGTTAGCCAGACAGGTGAGACATTAGTAGTTTGCTAGCTGCTTGTCATGGCTGTTACGTAGTACTAAAACCCAGTGTAGAACAAGAACGATCCATACTTGGTTCTGGTGTGGAGGTGCAAGTTGCTAACTTTAAATGTTGTGTAGCTGCTTCGTGGATGTGTTTGTTAGTTGTCGTTAATATGGCTGTTTGATGCAGTAAAACCTTCACTTGAAAGCTTGACTGGTGTAATCGTAGATGCATAAAAAAATGCAACACAAGGGTGTTTGCCTAGTGCATACCAATGTAATATGCCAAATATACTAGTTTCATGGAGATGACTGCAGAAATAATTTTGGTACGAAAGCTATACAATGCATGGTGTCGAGCAATACAGTTGCCATCCAAAGTTCTATCTAACACATGTTTAAGATAATGGGTTAATTTTGTATTGGGCTAACCAAGTAATGCAAGTATTTGACCTGTTTGTGTTAACAAGATTTAACAATTGATAACTGGTATTGGTGTCGCTCAAATTTTCAAACCCTTATCCTAATTGCCATTTGATCGGTAGCTGTAACACAAAGGTAATCAATCTTGCACGATGCATGTTTATTAATGTTTATTGCATTGTGTAACTTTCTTGAACAATATTTTTTTATTTAATTTCTTTTTGCTGGAAAATATCTTATCCCTGCAAATTTTTTATTCAATTTCTTTCAGCTGGAAAATATCCTATACCCGTGAATTTTTGCTTTTATGCTCTCGTTATCGCTGAGGATTTAAGTTACCTGGATCTGGCCAGCTTGTGAACCCAACTGCGCAGCCCTCCTTAAAAATAAGAGCTCGCTCGAAAGCATTCGCAGCTTTTGTTCTCAAGCGACCTGTCAAACGGTTGCTCCCTTCTTCGACTTTAGCCGCCAATTGGAAACCCTGCATTTATTTTCGTTTCACGTCAACCCAGAGTTCAAGATTCATGTGTGTCCACGGGACTCCCGAGAGGTAACACCGTCTCTCACCGATAGGCAAAAGGAAAACCGGACGACACTGCCGGTGCTTCATTCCTTTTCGTCGTCATACTTTTGCATTCGCTAGTCGCTCGCTTGCCTGAGCGTTTCGTCCCGTCTGGTTTCGTCACCACCACGAATGCAAGCCACTGACGCTTCGATCCCGAATGCTGCTGCTTTTTCCAAGTCATTTTTGTCATCGGTAAGCTACCACTTCACGCCGCTGTGGTGCCCTACCGTCGCTGGATGGCTCTCCTGAGCTTTTGTCCCTTCTCGTTTCTTCAGCAAATGAATTAAATTCACTGACGTTTTTATTGTCAATTCTTCCACATTTTGTCACCTTGTGGCACCACCGCTCAAGCCGAACATCGTTGCTGCTGCTCATCACGATCGTGGCTTGGCCCAGTCCACGTTTTGAGTGAAGTTCTAAACCCACTCGTCTCCAATTTTCACATCTCGTCTCTACAGTAAAGAGTCAAGCCATATTCACCATCAACATGTCGCTCGTTCGACCGGGCAAGACGCAGGCTGTCGCTAACACCTCAACTCTTTACTCGAGTAACGATTTACAAGTGATTGGTATTTCCAACCCCAACAACTTTCGATCATGGGCGGAAGCCATGTATTGAAAGAAAACTCAAAAGATGCTGGCTGTTACTGATACCTCAAATTGTCTCTCGTGTAATGATTGACGAGTGAATGGCATTTCCAACTAGTGGTCGACCGAACCCAATTTTTTCACTTTCGGCCGAAACCGAAACCACTGCCGAAACCAGTGATTTGGTTTCGGGCGAAACCGAAATCACTACCGAAACTGACAATTCGGTTTTGGCCGAAACCGAAACCACTACCGAAACTGATCAGTTTCGGCCGAAACCACTAACAGAACCAAAACCTAACCTGAAAAGTACCAATTTTAATAATTTAATAATAATAATAATAATAATGAATTTGTTCATAATGAACGGGCAGAGGAAGGGCAATTGCCACTAAAACGTTTCCCAAATTAAAATATTCTGCTTACAAAGTTAAAAATACATTTTTCATGTTGACAGTTAAGACGCATAGTAAATTACTATACGTCGAAGTTTTATATATAAAAAACCATGCTAATCCTATACTTAATAAAATACAATACTCGGCTATGTGCTATACGCCTCACCACTTAAAACAACGTAAGAATCCTGCCAAACTATAATTCCGGAGCTTGCTCCTAAAATGGTCTGCATTCTGTACATTCATAAACTCGTCGGGTAGGCTATTCCAAGGCCCCACCACACGATTGGAAAAGAGCAGGAATAAAAGCATAAAATCATGAATGTGTGGATTCCCACCAGCCCCTCCCCCACCACTCCAACAAAAATATTGTTTTAGAATAAAAAAAATAAACTTATTAGTCTTGCTATATACCCTCCAGTGCAACGAAGCCATTGTAATATTTCGATTTAGATTTTTAAAAAAATTGTATTTATTATTGATGGGCATGGCAGATGCAAGCAGGATCAGTGATGCTGCCCCCTGGATGTCGACACCACTTAGCTACAGCCTAGTAGTCTGTACGGCAGTTGGATACTGTCAGGAGGTATAGAAGTGGTTTCGGCTTCACCGAAACTGAAACATAGGATTCAGCCGAAACCGAAACCATAACCAAAACCAGTTCGTCGGTTTCAACCGAAACCGAGCTATTAAATCCATGGCCGAAACCGAAACTGAAACCGAAAATTTGCTGGTTTCGGTGCCGAAACAAAAACCGAAACCGAAATTCGGTCGACCTCTATTTCCAGCCCCAACATCTCGTCTCGGTCATGGGTGGAAATTATGTATTTAAAAGAAATTCAAGACTGAAGCTGTTGGCCACACCACAACTGGTCTCATTCGTGAATCATCTCGATCGTACATCGAGTGAGAAAACCCAGCAAATGGTGTTACGAACACCGGCTTGCCCCCTAATGTCAAGCAGAAAATCAAGCGAATAACGTGCACTTGTCTCAGTCGTGGCTAATGCCCACATTCTGAATAAATTTTTCGAGTTGTGCTTGGCTTGGAGCCAACGCATTACATCAAGTTTCATGGTGATTAGTTTTCTACACTATCGCTAGTCTTATTCTCGACAATAACAATGAATGGAGAGAAGTTTTAAGTCTAATGCTGCCAATTTCTATCTAGTGCTCTCTGGAGCCTTGGGCTGCTTTCGTCATCATCCCAGCTTCTGAAAGACAACACGAAAGCCACGGTTTTGCCACCGACTCGTTCTCTTTGGGGCCGGCCTCACGTGCTGATATAGCCTGGCTCTCTCCAGCAGCCTTGTGCCGTTTTCTTCAACCCCCTCCTCCCTTCTGCCCAGTGCTCTTCCACAACCTTGGGCCGCCTCAGTCAACAACCCAGCTTCTGAAAGACAATGAATCCATTGTGCCATTGCTTCAATCACCAACTCGTCTCTTACGTAGACCGAACCACGTGTCTACAACCTTTTATTTTCGTGGATGGACGCCCAGTGCTCTCTTGGGGGGGCAAATTTCGTTTTTGTATGACATTAACGAAAGTATAATTAATTTATGACGAACGTGAAAGAGAAGAATATTCAGTTTTGAGCATTTAAAACAGTAAATTTTCTGTTTTAAATACTCCAGGAGGAGCAGTGAAAAGACCAAATATAAAAAAAAAATTTCCTTAGAGGTGCCAATTTGAGCAAGAAATCAATTGAACTTTTCTGACAACAAAAAGACCACAACTTAACATTTTTTTTTATAACAATATATCCAGTTCAAGTTTTGCTTTGTCAGCTTGAGCTGAAGATTCGTTACCAGAATTAAATCCATTCAGAGAGTGCTGTCGGTGTGAGCACACGTCCGTGCATGCATTAAAGTTTTATGCAGAGGTTTCCAGTTGGTTTGCGGTTTTATATGGTCTCGGGAGTAATCTGCATACTTGTGATCGGTTCTTCACAACATTTTGTATTGCTTCCAGTTGGGTCTTTGGTCGATATTGAGTTACGGTTTAATGACAGTGGTAGTTGTCCTGATCTTCCTGAAATTCCTGATAATCATGCTGTACTCTTAGTTTAAAAACTGAGCGATATCCCATACATTGTGGGTAAAAGTGGCACTACAGTAGCCTCAGCCCTAATTGATACGTTTTAAGAAAATTAAGTAAAACTATCTTCTAATTTGTCACTAATAAATCATCGATGTCTGCGACTTTTCAGAAAACATGTGCTCTCTGGTCTACATCTGTGGTTCGTACAGATACTAGAAAATACTAGTCTTATTTCACTTATTTACTTAGGTTAACGCCATTGTCAATGTTAGTTCTGCGCGCTCTGTGAAAAGGCTGAGCACTTCGGGTCTGGAAGTAACACTGCACCCCGCCTGCCTTTCCTCTACATAGGTCGTTCACAGCACTTGTAGTTGTGATACATCTATTTCGATAATGCGCTGATCACTGCGTGAACAAAGAAAATGTCAACCGTTAAATTTAAAGTTTAACTGGATGGCGATCGTGTTCACAACGAAGGATGTAAACAGAAGATAAACTTACCTTCGAAGAGCCTGAAGAAGACTGCAGGCTGCAGTCGAAAATTAGCTAGATAAGGAACTATCTGGAGTGTGGAAGTAAGCGAAATATGGAGAATTTCCACTCTGTTGGAAGTAAATTTGATGCAGTGTTCCACAGTAATGAGCGTCAACGTTATGGACTTTTTTGTGAAAGCTACGCATAATTTACTGGAAAATACTTTAAAAAAAGAGTGCTGTTCAATCCCTGTAAAACCAATGATGCTGCACAGAAAACTATGAAGCAGGACAAAACTGAATCCTATATGCTATTCTATCTCTGCTTTAGTCAACTCCACTAGTTCTAGGTTTAACTGCTTAGTCTCTGAATTCAAAAAATAATGTTGGCATGCTCCCCTGCAGGGCTCCAGTGTACCTTCTCGCTACCCATTTCTTGTTTTCCATCATTGTGTGGTCCCGATACGTGTGCGTTCAGTTTTTGGACTTGTTTTGGTTTTTGTTCTGGAAAGTGTTACACCAGGATTCATCGCAACTAATCTTTTCACTTTTTTTAGGCTGACAAATCCGGCAAGAAAGGTGCAAATCCTTCAGAGTGCAAGCAGCAGTAGTCCACGACACTAAACTTGCTTTAAAACGACAAAACAAAGAAAAAAAGCGAAGTCTGGAATTTCATCCTGAGGTGGTTCTTGGCCAAACAATAACATAAAAGAAAAAAATCTTGCACCCGAGCAAGAGTACCATCCACTTGCAGCACGTGTCCTAATACTTGTTATTTTATACTTTAAACAAAACGCGCCATTTTCTAACGTGAGCAAAATGCCCCTTTGTGTTCAGTGTACTATTGCCGCAGGTTGGCGATGTTGGACTATTGCATGTAAAAGAAGAAAAAAAGAAAAACCCTTACTAAAAAGCACCACTTAACGTCGTTGGCTGTTTGTGAGTAATCTATCGGCAATATTTGTCGTTGGATTTCCCGTGGTGTTAACTGTTTGATTATCAAGATTTTTAATAAGACATGCCGAGTTAAAACATAACCCAATTTTTGGCGGTTATCTAGTTATAAAATTGCTGGGAGATTAAAGTTATTGTTACAAAGCAACTGTCATGATTGCTAAAAATGACGTGCACAAAGTGAAAATATTTTTTTTTAAGTGTTTGATTACTGTTTCATTCTTAATGAAAATTATGTCCCGTTTTATAAACCTAGGTTTTGTATACTGCTCTTCACAGCCATTGTATAATAGGAGTCATGTTGTGGGTTTTTGCCTGTAGAGAAACACTTGTACACTCAAAAAGATGAAGTAAATTTGATGTTGCGTTGTTACAGACTGTTCAGTGGGTTTTATTTCAGTTGTGTGTCCTGCGCTAAAATTAGCTGATCCTGTAAGCCTGCATTATGAATTTAAATTTTATTTGATGGCTTGACCAAGGCCTTAACTCTTTCGGGGCGTGAAACCAACAAGCTCCGGGTGACAACTCTTGTACTTCGAGGACTTGAGTCAAGTTTTAAGAATGGAAATTACTGACACAGACTGCCAGTTCTATTAATTATAATTTAGTTCTATAAAATAACATAACCTTTTGTTCAGAATGCCGACTTGGATACTGTGATGCATATAGGCTCCGGAATTATGTTAGCAACACGAACCATGACCCATCTTGCCAAGGCCATAAGAATTCCCGTACATATTTGAAATACGTTTTAATTTGAGAACTTATTTCAAATATGTACCAGGATGTGCAGACTTCCTAAGAAGCTGATTCGGACAGCTTTACGTAATTATGAAAATTTAAAGCCCACAATTTCTGTAGGTTTTATCACGAGACTGGTGTTTTTTCCCGAAATGTTATTACTTTTCGCCATTCTAGCAGAATTTGTACACTAAAATTTTGGGAGGTTTATTACTCTAGTGATGGAAAATGGGCTACCAAGTCTGGAATGGTTTCAGTGATGGCGTATGAACATTAATATAGTTAAATCTGGCAACTTGGTAGTAACCCCCTTACTTTGTTACGGGAGACAACGGCACAATGCTGTGAAGCCTACAACAATGGCACAGAAACCTACAACAGTAAAATTCCTAGACCTATGAAGTGTTGGTGCTGATAGCATTAGACCATGCAGAGTTAATTGTTTGGTTTATAGCATGTGCGGGTGTAAATTATTACGGGTAAAAATTTTTATTTTAAACTTGGTCCACCCGCTAAAACCAATATTTTGCCAAATTTTGACTCCATTTTAACCGGCTCGAAATGAACTTTCCAATGGTGCAAATTTCAAGCCTCTGCATTAAGTCGCATGAAGTTAATTTACAAAAACTAGTCATTGAATACAAGATAACAAAACAGCAAAATATAAAAAAAAATTTTGGGTTTGGCTGCATACTTTAAGCTTTCGGCAGGGTACATGTGGTCAATTAAAATAAACTACAAAAATATGCCTGGTTGTCTAGTTGTAACCTCGCCCGTAAACCAGTTTTGATTTTGTGGCGCGAGGCCACTGAATTTCACCCTTTTAGTCCTACGATATATCGTCATCGCAATTCCACTGCGAAAAAGCAGACATGACGATGTATCGTTAGCCGGTTCAGCCGAGTTCTACCCCCTGTTAAAAAAAAATCCTATTGCGTACATCGGAGGCGTACTCCGATTGAATTACGTAATTTGGAACGTATATTTTCGGTTTATTTAGGTTATTTTAATTTAATGTTTATTACCTTAAGTCAATGTTATTGTTGGCATCGTCGCCAAAACGGACGTGAAATTGCGTTTATTTGCTGAAAATAACCCTTGGTCCAAACTATCGTATCTCCAGAACGACTCAACCTACAGCCGCCATCTTGGTTGCGTTCGAGAGAGGGGAATCCCAATTTTCTGGCCCGCGTAAAATGACAACTACAACATCACTGACCTGTATTCCTCCAATGAAATGTCCTGTTTCAACGACCGTTCAAACGCTTTAGCCTCGCGTGCGCTGATTGGCTCGTTCGCGGCACGTGACTCTTCGACCGTTCGCGAGTGACGTCCCGCGAAGCGAGTTAGTCGCAGCTATTGGCGCCAGCAGCGGCGCGTCGCATTCCGGCCAGCCGGTCATTATGGCGTCCGGCAACGATTTGGTAGTGAGCTGTAATCGATCGTGAATCTCGAAGAAAAAAAGCAACTTTAAACTATTTTTACAGTAATACATAAAATAATGATTTCAGAAGTAATAACACGCGAAGTGACGGAAGAATATCGAGTGGATGTTATCATTCTGAGTACTGCAAGTTGAAACTTTCGTTATCGCTGTTCATGTAGTCGAACTTCAGGATTTTTTTAATGAAAACGAGGACGATGGTCCCAATTATATTTCTGGTCAATAATTTACAATATAATTATGTCTGCAAATTTTTATACTCCTAGACCGCATAGTTTTTTATTACAATTAATTTTCGTGAGGCATGCAACTTGTTCATGGCAGCCATTTTGCTGCCATAGGCTTTTTTGCACGAGAATTGAAAAAATGGCGTAGGCCTAAAAAGGTTAAAATATGGCTGCAAAGAGTTGTCCCAGAGGGGAGTCTGCATATTTGTACGTCCTAGCTTGTGAATTGGTGGCCAGTAAGTAGTGCTATCTGATAACAATGTTGGCATACATTTCTTAACATACCAAGTGTGTTTCCAAATTTGAAATTCACTGTACCCAATTCCGAAACTCAAAGGGAACTTGGGGTTAAAAATCACATCTGCGTTGCCAACGCAGGGTTAAAAATCACATCTGCGTTGCCAACGCAGGAAAAATTAAGTGGGCCGATCTCAACCAAAATCTTGTGTGCCCGAGCCATTGCAGAAGCACGGCACGAAGATGAAATGCAGGCAAACAGTTCAAAATATTTTTTGATAACCTAACAAAGGTACCGACGATTAAATCCACACTGGCGCTAAATATTGCAAAATGGGGACAAAGAAACTGGACAATGACGCCGACAGGTGTCGAGGTTAGGCGTCTTAGCTGTTCACAAAATTGGACATGCCGGACGGATGCGTACCATTCGAGCTGCAGCCTTTGCTAGCACACGTTTGCCAGCCACACAGGACTCTGGCATTTCAAACCTGGCCCATATGGATAAGTGTTGCGAGTCTACAAAAAGAATCCAAAAAAAGAAATTAGGCATGCTATTGCACATGTAGAATCGGCATGCGAGTGATGATATCCTTATTACAACAAAACTTAAGGCAACCGCGTCTCGCAGTTGCACGCTGTCCTCCAGGTAAGGCAAAGGTAACAGCAATTGAAGAGCTAAGAAACCACACAATTCATCAGAAGTTTGTAGTTTACTGGACGTGACTGCCTACTGCGCACGATTCATTCTACACCATGCATCGATCTTGATGCTGTTAAGAATGGATGAGCCGTGGCAATGGACAGATGAAGAAAAGGCGTTGCAGCAAATAATGCTTGAAGGCTGCAGCTACAAGTGCTTGCTTTGACAAGAACGAACACACATCGTGGTTGATGCTGGTCTGTATGGGCTGGGCAGCATGTTCATTCAGAGGGAAATGCCCGAGGATGAAAATTTTAACGTAGAAATAGCATTCGAAAGCTGCTTGCTAACCGAAATCGAATCTTGGTACTTGGAGAGGAGGAGGCTCTGGCGGTTATCTGGGCAGCTAAAGAGGGAGGCTCTGGCGGTTATCTGGGCAGCTAAACACTTCCACATGTCAGCGTATGGAACTCAAATCTGCAACATCACTGACCATAAACTGCTTGTAACGATTTTTAACAAGACTCCAACAGGCGACTGCTAGGATCGAATAATGGTGGCTTCGCTTACAAATGTTGTCTACTGACCTGGGTCAGACAAACCCGCTGATTACAAGCCACGCCAAACGATGAAGGACGATTTATGAAGATCATCATGGCGTGCCACAAAAGCCGAAACACATAAACTTCTTCGTCTAGGGAACAATGGTCAACACCTTAGACAAATGAACTACGTCAAAGCGTGAAATCTGATAAACTAACGCAAACAGTCATGAAAGCCGTAAAGGGAAAACAGTTAAGGAAACGACATTGCGTTCTGCACAGCTGGAAGAACTAAAACAACTAAGTGTCCACACGTGTCGACAAGACTTCACAGTAGCAGATGAATTTTTGCTCCCAGTAGTCTTGTGGGACCGAGTGGTTAGCATAGCACATGAAGTAGCTCCTCTGGAAAATGTTGTGGACCTTGACAAGCTAGTGGACTTTACTAACCATGCCAGGCAACTCAATGCAACCACTGACTCAAGACTTTCACTCTCCAGACTACCCATGGCAGGAGGTAAGTGCTGATTTTTTTTTTTTGGGGGGGGCCGACATTTTCAGCAGGAGAATGTTCTGGTGATCATCGTGACTGCCCGATTTCCAGAGGTGGCAATCATCCGATCGACATCAAACCAATCAGTGCAACCAAAACTCGCAAAACTTTACTTGTCATACGGCATACCAGACGTTTTAAGAAGTGATAATGGGCCACTCAGTAAAAATGCTGGGATTCCGGCACAGTAAAATAAAACCGGTGTGGCCCCGAGCCAATGCCTCGCGGACGATTCATGTGTACCCTAGGAAGAGCCTTAAAGGACACTGTGCTACAAGGAAAAAATTGGAAACAAGAACTACACCATTTCCTGCGTAACTACCGAGCAACACCGCTACATGACCGGCACCAGCCGAAGTTTTCTTTGGCAAGGGAATCCGGACAAAGCTTCCAGAGCCGAACATACATGAATGTTCGCGGAAATTCATTAAAGAAACGACTCTCGAACCAGACGACACGAGAGGCACAATCGCGGCATCACTCCAACTGGGAAACACCGTTCTCAAGAACGAAGTAAAGACAAAGCTCAAACCGAAGTTTGCCCCACTTACTTTTCAGATCGTTGCAGTCAAGGGCACAATAGTTACTGCTGAGGGTGAAAGAAAGAGGGTAACTAGAAACGCATCATGCTTCAAACAAGTCCTACCACAATTGAAGATCGCACAACCTGAACTGGATGTGCTGAAAATAATGACAATTTCTTAATGGGCCCGCAACCCAAGGGGACAACGGACGGCCAACACCTAATTCAAGAAACCCGCCTCAAACGGTGGGCCACCTAAGAGATTCATTTCTGAACTATATATGCCTAATGATTTGTAGGGCGTAAGCATATCCTTTTTTAAAGCAAGTTAAGGGGGGATGTCCTGTCATTGTATACCAGCATGTAGTGTAGCATGTAGTAGCATGTATACCAGCTCCAATCTGTAGTGCCGCTGCGACCCGGAAGTGGGGCAGGAATGTGAGGCATCGCTCTTATAATATGTAACCAATAAAGCAGAAAAAAATGTGTAAGTAATTGTGCGCCGGCTAATAGTGTGTTTTTTTTTTTGTACGTAAAACACATTCACATCAATGAGAAGGTAGGAGAAATTCTAAACAATTTTTAACATACCAGGCAAGGCTTAGTACCGCCTAGCCACATAACACAAAACTTGTCACTCGAAGCCGGAAACCAAGCTGTATGCAGTGGGGCGCACTATGAATATGAAAAAATCCCAGCAGTAAGCAGAAAGAGCTTTTGACACCAGGGTACCCTCAAAGCTACCAATTTTTATAACTAGGGGGGCGATGATGGGAGGGAGCACGGTATCCAGTCTCTGAACTGCAGAACCGATGTTGCTTCGATGGTGTGTTGAGGTAGTTTGTTTCAGGTGTTGACCACACGGAAAGAAAGTGTTTTGGCGAAGGGACGAATTGCATCTCCTCTTAGAGTTTTGCCCCATTGTTCTGAGACAATGCAAAGAAAACTTGAGTGATGTGAAGCGAAACCAAAAAAAGCATGTAAAGCAAAGTGTAGCAAAACGATGTGAAGAGAAGCATGGCATGGCAAAAGAAAGTGAAGTGAAGCGAAGCAAAGCAACGTGAGCGGAACGGACAAAGCGAAACTCGTCCAAACAGCACAGCAAGGCTGAGCTGAGCTGGACGAAGCAGAACAACACTAACTGAAGCAAAGCAAAAAGCTGGAAAATTCAAAGTACAGCAAAACCATCACAACAGAGAACAAAACTGTCATACTTGCTGCTCACACTGACATCAGCCTCCACCACCACCACCAGCTCTGCTCCATCAATCTCACTGACTAAAGTGACGTCTCCACCTTCATCCCATCAGCGGACTCTGCTTGTATCACTGTAAGTTTAACAAGCCCAGCATCATCGGTCTACTTCCAAGTAGCAAGGTGTTTCGAGACCTTCGACTTCAAGATGGCTAAAGAAATCCTCCGCCAAAGGAAATTTCCACTTTCACAAACATTCCTACAATGTGGAAAGTATGAACAGCAAGGGCACAATTCGAAGGTTTGGCAACTCGTGCGACGAAAGCACCCACACTGATCCAGAAGTTAAAGACTCCCGCAGAATGAAAGGAAGATGAAATGTCGGACGCAAGGAAGAAATGACAAAAGACGAAAAGAATCAAGTCAAATGACAAAAGCAAAGATGAAAGTGAAAAGCGAGAGGTCTAAAGAGAGCGAAAAACAAAGCTCTTTTGCTGTTTTGCACGGCGAAAGGACAAACATGAGGACGAAAGGGGGAATGATGAAGCAAAAGTCGCTGAAGGCGAAAGGACGAAAAGTGAGAAATCAAAAGACAACGAAGTCAGTATGTCAGAGTGAAAGACAAGGCGAAAGGAAAAAACAAATGAACGCAGAGTTTGTGGTAGAAAGGACAAGTGTGTTACGTACGAAGAAGGATGTCGAATTGACGAGGAAGAAGATGCTTTGTGAGTTGCAAAAGCGGTGCTGAGTCAAAGGTCTCGAAACATGCTCGCTTTGACGACGTTTCTCCAAGCCATGAAAGCACTGGCCCATTTGGCATTCCCTTACTGGAACTTGTAAAGGTTCTTGAGGACACGGTCCCCGATGGTTTCTTTGCAAACCTTCAGTAGAAGACTATCCATCGAAAAACGGGCTTAATCACTGTTTTCAGTCTCTGGGACCAAAGCACCAATAGGACACCAGTAGAACAATTCGATAACTTCGCTCACGACTCCGCTACGTAACGGCAGTCTAGTAAGAGATGAAGGTGAACCCCTTGAACTCGACAAGGAAAGCCCCCCCACCTCTCCCTTGAAGACAAACATGGTTCAAGGCTTTTGGTGATGGGACTGCTAACCCAAAGTACTTCGAGACGTATTCACAATCGGAATACTAGACAGCTGAATTAAATTTTGGTATTGGTACAAGTATACAGATTCCCAGAAAGTTTCCAATCATCGCTCCTTAAATATAACCACAAGATTCTAAGGTTGGGTTTGACAGCAGGCTCACAGACTGATGTCTTAAATACTGCTACCAATGCCGTTTGCGTAATACTTTTAACCGAAATATTGGTATTCCTCATTCAAGAAGTTCTCAAGCAGGCTTGCTTCGCGACCTTGCATTCCATGAACTGGATCATGAGCCCTCTTCAACTCCTCTTTTGCTCAGAAACCCGGCTTTACAGTCGGCAACTAATTTGAACTACTCCACCAAACAAGAAATTCGGACTCAATTTCTTCACACAACTGAGACTTTGTTCAGAGTCTAATCCAAAAGCTTGCCTCTCATTTGGATGTAGCCTGCAAACCCAAGGACGAGGGACTTAAACAACAAGCTCAACGTCCCGACAAGCAGTCTTCGAAGTTTTTTTTTTACAAACAGGATTTCGAAAACGACTGGAACAAGCAAAGGAACCATCCCTATCAGGACAGTTTCGATCTTGACAACAACCAGCAGTCCTTTCGTGGGAGATCTTGTTTCGAGGAAGACGAGTCGGCTGGAGTCGTAACTTCACTCCTGACGAAAGGAAAAGTTGTCTTTCCCCAACTCAGTTGTAAGCCCAGAAACAAGCAATGACATCAGAGTTCAAATGCAACATTCGACACCAGTAGGAGCTCTCCTCAAACATCATCATTCAAATTGGGAAAAGATCACATCAAATCCTAAGATTCTCTCAACAGTCAGCCAAGGCTTCAAGCCGTCTTGCAAAAGCAAACCTGTGTTGATTTCTCCCCCATCTGGGGGGTTTGCAACACCAACCTTCGCCGTACCTATCAAAGGAAATTCGAAAAGTTTTACAGAAAGAAGCCATCTCAGAAAGCATAGACCCCTTGCACCTCGGTTTTTACGGCTTAATTTGTCTAAGGCCAAGGAAATCTGGAGGAGAAAGACTCGTCTTAAACTTAAAGCCTCTCAATGAGAAGATGGAAAACAAACACTTCAATATGAAAACCTTGACACTCCATAAAACAATCCCTTAAATGGAAAGACTGGACAGTTACATCATAGATCTAGACAGGGTCGGACTGGGTTAGTTTTTTGCATCTGCCTGATAGCAAAAAAAAGGCAC
>JAHWFP010013166.1:16855-31479 GCA_023313725.1 Lithobius niger
GACACTTTGTCTAATATAAAGTGTATATCTTGCAAAATATCCATCCGTTTCAGCGTAGCGAACATTCAACATTTAGCACGCTGTCTTTTTTTTACTTAACTTATACACAGCAAAACAACCCAAGAAAATCTTCGTAAATTATTTTTTTAGTTTCATTCTTACGCTAATAAAAAATAACTGTACTAATCAGTTAGAATGGCAAACGTACCCAAAGAAGCGATAGTTTCGGCTTGGACGAACGTTTCGTCATTTGTGCTGTGAATGTACCTATTCCATTCGAGCAACGTGATGAACAATATTAATGTCTTAGTTACGTTCTTTCTGTTGTATTTTCCCCCTTTCTCAACTAATATCAAAAGAAAATAAAGAAAAGCTAATATTAAAAATATCTTAATAATAAAAAAAAAATGCTTATGGCACTCAAGGGTGCATCTGCCATTGGCACACGACCAAGTCCAACCCTGGATCTAGAGGATGCGTACCTTCACGTACCCCTCCACCTTCAGTATGTTGCCTCTTCTGCTTCATTTACAACGGAAAAGTATACGAATTCGAAACACTCCCTTTCAGTCCAATTGCAGCTCCTAGAGTCTTCACAACAATCCTGAAACCCGTGCTAGCTGACCTACACGAACTTCAAGTCCAATCACATACTTATCTGGACGATTGGCTCTTAAGGAATCCAAACCCAAATCAACTGATGGAAGACCTTCAAGTTACCCTAAATCGACTTCAACAGCTTGGCTTTGGGATAAATGTCAAAAAATAAAGATATCTCTAGCCCCATCCCCCTAGGAGTTTTATTCAACTGCTCATCTGCAACAGTAAGGCCGCCTTTAGACCGCGTAGAGGATGTGCTGCAACATTCTAAGGTATTTCTGTGCCAAAGTAGAACATGCCATATTGGAAGACTGGACTCCATGGCATATCTTGTCCCACACGGAAGATGGATGACCCAACCTGTCTACCATTATCGCATAGACACTTGGGGGACGTGTCGACACTCGGGAGAATCTACTCACCCCTTAGATGATCAATTTTCAGTCGAGACACTCCTTTGGTCACTGGACGTTCAAGTATTATTCCAAACCACGCCCCTTCACGAACCCCAGCCACATCTCATCCTTCTAATGGACGTACCGATGGAAGGCTGGGGAGCTCACATCGAAGGCCCCAAAGCTTCATGGTTTTAGACAGACAAACAAAAATTGCACATAAATGTCTTGAACTCAATGCAGTTCTCGAGGCCCTCAATCACTTCCAAAACATAATAACAAAGAAGACAGTGCAAGTTCAGATCGATAACACCACAGCGGTACACCTATCTAAAGAAAGGAGGTGGAACGAAGTCCAGAAATCTTCAGGTTTGCATCCGGTCAGGAACAATTCTTCTTTCCCTTAACATCACAGGGAACTGGAACATAATAGCGGACTCCCTCTCGAGAGGTCACAAACCAACTTCAGGAGAATGATCGCTCAAAACATCTATCTGTAAATATCTGTTCGCCACTTGGGGGACTTTAATAATCGTCGACCTATTCGCCACGACGATCAAGCTTAGAAGCCATGGCAACACCTTGGATGAACCTCTTCGGTTACATGTTCCCTCCATTCAAACTTCTGTAACAGATCCTGCAAAAGGTCGAAATGATACAAATTGGCCAAAGGCTTCTTGGTTTCCTTGACTCCTGATGGACTACCCAAAGAGTGTGCCAGTAATCCCAAACCTTCTAACCCGAAAGAAACTAGGTCAACTCCACCCAAACACCAGTGCTTTGAAACAACACGGGTGGCAACTACCATCGGACTTCTCAAGGAGGCAGGAATTCTGGTAAAACATGCATCAGAATTGCAAGCAAAGATTCCACGAACAGAATCTACTACAGTCATTGGAAGAAGTGGTTTCGTTGGTGTCGTCAACTAAAAGTCAGTCCAATCGCTCCCCCTTTGCCCGAACTTCGATGTTTCTTGACAGACCTATTCAAAACGGGCCTAAAGGGGATCCACCATTTTAGTTTACTGTTCGACAATTAAACTCGTTGCCTTCCACAATCGCATTCCCATTCTTGAGATTCTGCAAGCAGCGTCATGGAGAAATGCTTCTGTCTTCACATCCCACTACTTCAGGGACATACACATGACCACGCACGCAGAGAAACTTCACAAACTGGGACCCATCATCACCGCCAGAAGTGTTGTCCAGCCCCCATGCACTGATCAACTATGATCAAAAACGGCCTCTTTCAGGGCCACCAATTCTGAAGAGATGTCTGAATCTTGTTCTTACGTAATTTTAATTAAAGTGCTCAAGTCGGTGACTTTTTCGGGGATCTATCAGGAGGTGCCTGCCCACCACCTTTTTGACTAGGTCTACTAGCAATGCTAAAATTTCCAGGTAATGTACATTTGTAGCAATAGAAAGTGAGAATTGCCGCCCCGACGACTAAATTTTGTTTGTATTGCATAAACAAATTAATCATTACCTGTAACCCACCCTACGCCCCTCTATTGAGTCACCACCCTGACATATTGAGAGGAATAAAAGATGACAGAATGCGCGTTCGGCGCTTGTGTTGGAGGGAAGTGCAGGCCCGCACTTCGGTGTTAGCGAGCTGGGGATTGGCTATTATTTAGTTTAAATCTCTAGGAAAAAAAGCATTTGACAATAAATGTTAAAATTTGCAGGTAATGTAAATATCCGTTTGCGCAATAGAAACAGAATTTAGCTGCTTGGATGGCAATTCTGTTTTTATTTGATTTAAGCAGGGGAAAACGCACACAATTGTGATTTTTAACACGTATTGCTGAAGGTAAGTATTTCAGGACAGTAAAAACGAAATTTAGCAGTGTTAAATTTTTCCTTTTTTTCCCCAAATTTAAAGTTCATACTGGACCTAATTCAAGGAAACTTGAAAAACGTGCTGTTTAAGAGTGGCATCTGTCCTTGAAAAGTGTCATAAATAAATCCGGAAGTATACCAATATTAGATTAGTGGATATACGTAATTTTGCCTAAATATGACACTTTCGCTGCTAGTTATTAGAATAAGAATTTCTGTGTTCCTACTTTACGTAGAAATGAGTAGGTACCTGTTAAGAATGTAGCTTTACTCTGTGGGCAGTGGTGGATAAAGGATTTGGCCACCTAAGGGCTATTCACACTCTATTCCTCCCCCACCTAGAAATTTGATGAACTTTTGTGTGAAATTACCTTGAAGTGGCAGGCTTAATCCCTTCAGGCCAACATACGACGTTAAAGCCCTAACCAGACTGGCTGCACGCCGACGTAGTATGGTGTAAAAAATACTTCAGTATCCGTCCTTAACGCAACACCTGCAACCACCCGATTGCTTCAATGTTGACCTTGTAGGCACGTAGTTACGCATAGCTTCGCACGAAATTTTCTTCTGTCTGGAGAGCCCTTGAGACCAATAATCTTGCATTTAGTCATAGCAAGAATTTCTAAGGTTGAGGAGAATTTGTAACTCTAAAACGTCCCTATTGAAACGTGTTGCATTCATTCCTATTGGGTTCATCCGAGTTTTCAGAGGATGCCACGCGTTCCATCTGGTAATTTTTGCTCATTTTTCAGCCCAAATCTAAAGCAAACTAAATGACAACTAAGCTAAACTAAACAATAATTAAATACAAGCTAGTTTCGTTTAGTTTAGTTTAATTTTAGGCTGTGAGAAGAAATTCCCACATAAAACTCATCGCGCCCTCTATAATCGTAGACGGAACTAAGAGGAATGCATCAAAGAAGTTTCAGAAAGGATTTCGGTCACAAATTATCCCCAACCCTATAAATTCTTGGTCATAGCATAGTTACGATCTTCAGAACAAAAAGGCAGACGATAAAATGCCAAATCGTTCCAATTCCTGCGACTATACTTTGTTCCACCTAGGATTATTAGTTGTTGGGGAGGATGCGTCATTCGCTGCGATACATGTATCACTGGTGTGAGAAGCGATTTAGCGTGCGAGCAGCGCCCTCCGAAAAACGTTGGCGTTAGTCGGCGGAAAAAATGAAGGCAACGAAGCGATACTCTTCTGGCTGGCTCACCTTGCTGGGATTTTGTAACGGCCACCTACTAATTCCGACGTTATCGGCTACGATCAGTTTGCCACGGATTACTAGAAAAGAAAACATAAGAAACGAATGGCACCGCACACTCAATTTAAACCCTAAACGAATATTTTATCTTGAAAGAGGCTCTTGCTCGTATAGACCAGCCGAGCGTAAGCCAACAGGGGCTGCTGTGTTGGCTTCCCTGCAAGGTCGAGCCCAAATGGCCGCAGCTCGGAGTCCCTCTAGTGACGTTTTTCAGTTTCAACACCAACCGTACGAATAGGAATGGGAGGGCAGTTAGGAATTTTGTAGGGGAGTGCAGGTTGGAGTTGGCCAATCTGGGGAGCACTGAGAGGATGGAGTGTACGTGGAGCAGAGGGGTGCTCAAGTCGGCGGTGGACTTTGTGTTGTGGGATGAGGAGGGTGGGGGGTGGGAGAGGGATATGGGGGTGGATGTTGAGGGTAGATGGGGAGTGGACTCGGACCATTGCTTGGTCTGGGCTGAGTGGAGGTTGAAGGGGAGGAGGGGAGTTTTTCTGAGGGAGGGGAAGGGAGTGTAGGAGGAGATGGGCAGTCAGGGATCCGAAGTTGCTCGATTCTTTTGGTGCTGAGAAGGAGGTAGAAGGGTGGGAGGAGGGATACAATGTTTGGGAGACTGAGATGCTTGAGATCGCGGAGAAACATCTTGGGAAGGGGACACGGGGGGGTGGGTAGGGGAAAGGGATGGTGGGATGTTGAAGTGTAGGGGACTATTCAGAGGAGAAAGGAGGCCTGTAGGACATGGAGGAGAGGAGTTGGGAAAGTTGATGATGGGGAAAGCGAAAGATGCTGGAAGGATTATTTGGCTTGTAAGAAGGAGGCAGGGGAAGTGGTGGCTAGGAAGATTGGGGAATTTAACTTGAAACTGGCTAGGGAAGTGGCGAGAGGAAGGAGGGAAGCGGGGAAGAAGTTCTGGAGATTTGTGAAGGAGAAGGTCCGGGTTGAGGAGGGGGGGAGAGGAAGGGATGAAGGTGAAGATGTGAGGAATGTTCGAAATATGCTGACTGCAGCATTGAGGGATCTTTGTGAGATTGGGGAGGAAGAGGTGGGGTTGGAGGAGAGGGAGGGAGAGGTGGGCAATGTGCTTGAAGATATTACGGTGGGAGAATTTGAGGAAGCCTTGACCTTCGTGAAAGAGGGGAAAGCCGCGGGGGAAGACGATATGGTGGGTGAGTTTGTGAAGGGTCTGGGTATCAAGGGTAGGAGAAGGCTGATTAGGGATATGAATGTGACCCTGCAAGGAGGAGTGGTTCCAGAGAGCTGGACGAAGGTGAGGATTCACTTTGTGTATAAGGGGAAGGGGAAGGATAGAGGTAGGATTGAGAACTTTAGACCGGTGGCCATTACGAGTGCAGTTTATAAGGTGTTTATGCGTATTCTTACGAGTAGGTTGCGGACAGACCTTGAGGGTAGAGGGGAGCTGGGAGATGTACAGAATGGGTTTAGAAAAGGGAGAAGAGTTGAGGACAATGTTTTTGTGGTGACGCAGGCGATTGAGGTTATGAGGAAGGAAAGGAGAAGCTTGTGGGTGGCTTTTCTGGATATTGCCAAGGCTTATGATGGGGTTAGATGGGGGATGCTGTGGAGGGAGCTACGGATTTTAGGAGTGGAGGAGGGATTTGTCAGTATTCTTGAGAGGATTTATGAGGGGGGAATGTATGTGGCCTCGTGGGGAGGGGTTCAGTCTGACTGGGTTGTCAATAAGAGGGGGTTAAGACAGGGGTGCCCGATGTCTCCTTTGCTTTTTCTGGTTTTTTTGAGAGGGTTGGAGAAGATGTTGATTGAGTCGGGTAGAGGTTTTCGGTGGGGGAAGGTGGGGGAGGAGGAGGGAGTCCGTACTGCAGTGTTGACGTTTGCGGATGACATTGAGGTACTGGAAGAGGGGAATGAGGGGCTTGAGCAGCTGCTTAATGTCTGTGCAGAGTGGGGAGTAGATAGGAGGATGGAGTTCAGCAGTGAGAAATCTGGTTACATGATTTTCGGCAGGGGGGAAGACCAGTGGGCAGATGGAGGGGGAGGAGAAGAGGTCTTGAGGATGGGGAAGGTGCAGGTGAGGAGGGTGAAGGAGTATGAGTATCTGGGGGTGATGTTGTGTGTGAAGCCGAACTACCTGGAGTTGATGCAAAAGAAGGTGAGGTGTAAAGCGGGAAAGGTCAAGGGCATGATTAAGAAAGTTGCTCTTTGGGGATACAATAGGTATGAGATTACTCGGGTGCTCTGGAAGGGGGTGGCTGTCCCGGGTGTGATGTTTGCTGGAGGAGTGTTGGTGTATGGTAGGGAGTGTTGAAGGCAGATGGAGCGCTTCCAAGGGGAGTTGGGGAGGTGGGCGTTGGGCGCTAATCGGTTTACTGCTGGAGAGGTGGTGACCGGTGAAATGGGCTGGTTTGGTTTTGAGTCGAGGGAGGTGGTGGCGAAGATAGTTTGATAGGAGGGTTAGGGAGATGGAGGAGGGTGCCATTGTGCGTACTGTGTATGAGTATGTGACGAGATGGTGCAGTACTAAGTGGGAGGAGGCTGGCCGGGAAGCTCGTTCGGGGGGGGGGGGGCGGAATTGGGGGTAGAAGGGGCTGGAGGAAGGGGATTAAAGATGTGGAGGTGGAGAAATGGACTCGTGATATGGGAAAAAAGTCGACCACGTTGAGGTATCGTGAGGAGAAAAGGAGGATGGGGTGGGAGAAATGGTATCTGGGGGATTGGGGGAGTGTTCTGTTCTTCAGGGCTAGGGCAGACTCACTGGATACTAGGGATTTGATGTGGAGGGCTGGTGGGGAAGATGAGGATACTTCTTGTGGGATATGCGGGGAGGTGGAAGAGACGTTGGAGCATGTTATTTGATAAGATTTTGGATCATGTATTTGAGATAAAGGACTTGGGCGTGTGGTTCACGTGTGATCTTAAAAGCGGGTCACATTGCGACCACATTGCCAAAGCTGCACGGCAGAGAGTGGCCATTATTAAGCGATGTTTCACCTCTGGCAATGCAAAAACTCTTGTTTGGGCCTTCAAAATCTTCGTGAGGCCAATTTTGGAGTATGGTAGCCAAGTTTGGTCACCGTATTTATTGAAACACATAAAATTGATCGAGTCCGTTCAACGTACTTTTACCAAATACTTGCCTGGGCTAAAATACAAATCATACTCTGAGCGTCTTAGTATTTTGGGGTTGGACACCCTCGCAGTACGGAGGCTTAAGCTGGACCTCTACATGACTTATTCCATCCTTCATGGTTTAATGAATATACCTAGCACTCGGTTTTTTCAACTGCGTGAGGGGGACCGAACACGTGGTCATGGTTTTAAATTGATCGTGAGACCTTTTAAGAGTGATTGTCGTAGGCACTTTTTTTCAAATCGTGTTGTTGAGCCTTGGAATGCGCTCCCTGCAGATGTTGTCCATGCCCCATCCCTTGCATCTTTTAAATTCAGACTTAATAAAAGTGTAGATCTTACAAAGTTTGTAATGCGTTTTTAGTATGCGACAATGGCTATGCCAGCAATTGGTTACTTTTACTTTGTTCTTGCTTAATTTGTTTTTGGCAGGGTGTTAGTGGATCGTATGGTCCCTTCCCTGACCTTTTGTATCTTTTTGGTGCAATAAATGTCTCATTCATTCATTCATTCATGTGTTGATTGAGTGCTGGGGATTGGATGACCTCAGAGGTCGAGATGAATGGGGAGGGAGGGAGGGGGAGGAGGTTGTAAGATGGCTTCTTGGGTGGAGGGAGGAGGGGAGAGGAGTGGGGAGGGGGAAGAGGGTGCTCTTGGGATGGTGGAATAGGAGGGGTATGGATTAGGGGAGTGGGTTGTGGTTGCTTTGGTTGGTTTTCTGTGGACGGAAGGGCACTGCGGCTTTGGCCGCACTCTGTTACAAAAGGGAAGCCCATAGCATCATCATCATCATCATCAGCAAGCTTCCGATCGCCGGCGCATTCTCCGTTGTTTTGAATCGCGCGCTGCAATCGCACTGAAAGCCTTCTCACGCGAGTTGTACAGCCGATGAAGCAGGCCGTCTGTTGGAAAGTCGCATCCTCCCCAAACACCTAATAGTCCTAGGTTCCACATTATGTTTTCAGAAAACTGACTGCATGACACTACGTTTTTTTCCACTGCGAGTGCAAAAAATCCGTAAACATCCCATTCGCAAACTCTAACAGTAACTTTGTTGAGTCTACAAGTGTGATATTCACATGTTTTTGCACTCTTATTGCAAGGAAACGAGTCGTCATCCAGTCAGTTTTCTGAAAACATAATGTGGAACAAACTATACCAACAGTGCTCGAGACGAGTTTGAAGCCGCCGTGTCTTTTGCTTCGGAAGAAGGGGAAACGGTTGTCCCCGAAAATTCATGTTTTTTCGAGATAACTAGTTTTTCAATGTGATGAAATTGTGACTTTTTCCTTTGTAAATCTCAAATTATTTGTATCGTGTAAAACACTGTAAGCAACAGATTTTTACCGTTCTTTTTAGTCTTCAGTGCAGCCGAAACGGTTGGGATGACTATAGCAATGACTGTGTCCTTCCAATCAATCGGACAGACGCTCTTTTACAAGTGGTTGGAAGGTTGGTCATGAGAGTGCAAAGAAAAATACAAAAAAAAAATCTAAAACCGATAGGGATGGGTCGGTTTCGATAACTGAACCAGATTTTCGGTTTTCATAAAAACCGCCTATACCTTAAAAACATGAAATTCTCCTCCCCCCCTCCCCTCCAGGTAGGGCCAGCGGAAGTTTAAAATAGGAAATTTCCATTACCTGTTAATTTTAGCATTCCTTTCATGAGGTTTATTGGTTATTTAGAGCCGGCCAACTGCGTGACCTGAGTGCGCATGCGCCCACTCCTCCTATAAAATCAACAGATCCAAAAGGTTGCTATCTTTCTTGACTCACAATATGTCGTGGTGGTGACTCAAGAAGGGAGGTAGGTGGTGGGTACACGTAATATTTGTTTCGTATTAGGCAATAAAAGCAAAATTCAGCCGGCCCTGACCGGGTAGGAGAGAACAATTTCATGTTTCTGTGTGCCATTCGGAAATAGACATTATCTGTTAATTTTAGCATTAACAGAAGAGACCTCGTCAATACAGTCAGTGGGTACCACCTTGATAAGTACCCTAGGGTTACGAGCTCCCCCCCCCCCCCCAAAAAAAAAAAAATTACAAATTTCGCACCGTGTTGAAAACAGATGAGACAGGACGACACGAAGTCAGTCCTGAGATGAGGGGGTCTCGGTCTGCTGTATACTGTTTAAGGGCTTTTGACGACACATCTGAGTGCATGGCGAGTTCCAGACGATGTGGTCGGTTGACTCATTTAGTGAGTTTTGTGAGATGATGTGATGTACTTCTCCAAGATGTGGCTGCGAGGGCTTTAGGAACCGGGAAGTTGTTGCGGAAAACGCATGATGTTACGAAGGTCCTCAATTCATGTGCTGTATCCCTGATCTTATAGTCTTCCCTGATGACTATATTGATCCAAGTTCCTCCGTCCAATCTCGCAAAGTGTTACCGAAGGCTCCCTGATGGGAAGAGGATATCAATTTTTTCCTTTGCACAATTCATTTTTGTCAGTCCTTTCAACGTGAAAGTGTAGCGCATGTTCAGGACAGGGAAGACATGCAGGTTCGTCGCCAATTTTGTTTGAAAGTGCAGGAAAACAATTGGGTTGACGACTCACAAGGTATTTGGGTCCTGCTGTAAAAGAGGGTGTTGGTGTTTAACGAAAAGGTGTGAAGTGAGGGTTGAGCATCCGGAAGCTGCATCGATCGGCGGGGCTTGAACTTCACTGCAACGCAGGTTTGCGGCCAGGGTCTTCAGGAATGTCGCCTTGTGGGTGAGCGGGTTAATGTTGATTTTCAGTGTGGCCGGTAACGTTTTTCATACTAAAGAACGAAAACGATGATGGGGCCCAGACGGGGAGAAACATGAGGGATTGATAAGTGAAGGCGTGTGAAGGTCATCAGGGAGATTGGTCTTGCCAGAGTGGAGAGCCGATCCAAAGGCAAGTTTTGTGAATTCTTCTAGTTTTTTCTGAAAACATCAGAAAGAAGGTTCAAGAGGTTGGATAAAGGAGAATTCTTAGCCATGATTTACCCCGTGTTACACCAACTGAGATTAAGTTTTCCAGTGGCTATCAAATATCCTGTTGGTTAATTCTGCGATGACTTGTGGTTTTGACAGGCTTATTCTTTCCCAAGGAGCAATTCTCCAACGCCTAGAAGTACCGCTCACAGAGCTGTGCAGCAAAGCAGCCCAAAGCAGCGCAGCGCTAGAGGTTGTGGTCACGGAAAAGCAGAAGCGAAGGTGTGGAGTTGTGCGCAGCAAGCGGTGAAGAGGATTCCGAAGCAGGCTGTCGAGTGACGGACGGTGCCCAAGAGAACCCGAAGGTAAAGGATCAACGTCGGACTGAAAAGTTTCACAAAAGATGTCCAATAGCCAACGATGGCAAGAGTTGGATGACTATCAAATGGGGAAGCTGACGACGACCAAGACACGCCAAAAGACTGGTGGCAGGCGAATTTGAACGTGTGCACGCGTTAATGCCATATGGCCAAAAGAAGGTGTCGGCGTTGGAAGTCACTTGAAGAGAGAGCTAAACTGCAAGCGGCAGAGGAAGTGACCGAAAGTAGGATCCCTGATGCACCTTGGTCGTCCTCCGAAGATTCATCGAAATGGGTATGACGTAAGTCGTCATTCTGGCGGTGAGGTTTGTCAAATGTCCAGACAAAAGATTGGAGGTGCAGCGATCAGAGTTGAGTGCGGATGCCGTAACCACTTTCTGTCAATGTTAGGAGCGGCAGGTCGTGGTCACCGAAAGTCAGCAGGAGCGGTGAGCAGCGGTCGTGTCGAGGTCGAGAGGGCGTTATTGAAGGCCAGCGAAAGACTGGATTAGAGACTGACGATGCATACCTTTTGCTGGTAGAAGAATAGCGACGTTGCCTTAGTTGCGGTCAAAAGAGGGGAGCGATGCCACTTGCATGTAGAACCGGCTGTTGAGGATGTGATCCAGTCAAGGGTGCAGGACTCGGTGTGGAACGAAGTGGGAGATGGTGGTTGAGACAGGCGCTTCCCATACTTGAAGTCACGGATTGCTCTGTTCATGAGTGCATTGATCAGATTAGAGGAGACAAGTTGATCGTGAGATGGCGAAGGAAGGACCAAAGGTAGACTGTGTGAGCGGCATGTGGATTGAAACCAAAGATCGAGTGAAGTCCGGCTGGGGAGTGTTGATGGTTGGAGCCAGCCTTTGAAACCTTGGTCTTTGATTTTTGCAGATACATGGAATTCCGAAGGGTGAAGGACATCTTTATGGGTTGGCCAGAAGGGATTGGCTATGCGGAAGCGGCGATCGGCAAACTTGATGCAGGTTGGGGCGAAGCCAGCACTTCGGAAGGTGACGAGTCCGAAGGAGATGCTGATGGAGTGGGCGACGGGCCGACTACAACATCAGGGCCTGCGGGAAGAGGGCTAGCCAGAGAAGGAGATTTTATCGGTGATGGATCCCTCGGTGTCCCTTTAGAGCCTGCTGTTAGACCAGAGAGTCTTCAAGCCGGTGAGGCAGTTGATGGAAGTGTGTACACGTAATGGCTGCTCGAGAAGAAAGGATGACAACCTGTCAAGGTGTTGACCTTCCCGTTGTCATTGCTGCTTTCATTGCACGTTAGCGGCATGGTTGTTCCTGTCAGGCCGATGGTTGTTCATTATTCCATTCAGTGTGAAAACTGCTTTCGTTTCCATGTCGGCAGCATGTTAAGAGCCTTGAAGAATCATGTCTTTCGGTTGGAAGTGGCCCAAGTGGGTGACGTTGTCAGGAAAGTGGAATCCTGGCAGCTTTCTCCCAAGTTGGTGCTGGTGAAGAGGAAATCTTCGGTCCTATAGCGTCGGTCCTCTTCGATTGTTGGACGTTCGTGGTGAAAGTGATGAGAAGGCGCAGAGCGAAGGTGTGCTACTGGTATTTGACTTGAAAATCTTACACCGGTGAAAACAGCTGCAGTGGAAGGGTGTCCAAAAGACCGCATCAGAACTTGGATGCTTGCCGCAAATCTGGAACACTTCCGTCAGAACTGGAAGGAGATGAAGCAGAAAGTCCGAACTGGAAGGAGACGAAGCAGAACTGCAACCGGCTTGTTGAACCACCTCAGAGATCGGTGATTCGGAAAAATGTAAATGTGTATGGTCGGACAACATGCTGACTGGTCGATGTTGTGTTGACACATTTATTTAATTTTTTGCATCATTGAAGTGGCCGCTTTCGTGAAGGCAACAGCCGCAAAATCGATGGGAGCATTCAAGCACATAAGTTTCTACTTTCAGAGAGGCCAAGGCTGCAAGGTCCAAAGATGTGGAAGGTTCTTCTGTCTTACCAGGCGAAAAAACGGTTCTCTTTCATCGAAAGGGAATAATTTTAACAGCGGGGATCGAAGGAAGAGAAGACGGTTCTGAAAACGCTTCCTAGATGGCGCCAACGTGCTTTCGTTTCAAGGATGGTGAGCCGTGAAAGGAGGGCAGCTTTCGATCGAAGAGGAGGCCGCCCGAAAGAGAGAGCGCCGGTCGGCGATGATCTCAGAAAGATGCGGTGATTTCAGTCGCATGATGACAGCTAAACGCCGTATATCTTGCTTGTCTTCGATGATTTCGTTATAATCTTTTGTGACGGGACGGAAAGAAGACTCAAGGCAGCCTTGGAGAAAAGTTGAGGCTGCATGAAGGTCTTCCTTGTTTTCTTTGGCCAGTGTTAGACCTTTCGTGATTGACCAAAAGGGATATTCCAGACGGCTGTGATGACAAATCAAGGCTGCATTGAGGTTTTGTACTTGATCAATTTCTTTTCTTCTTTTATTTTTTGAGTGTTCATGATGGCTTTCGTGGTGAAACAATTAGGGGGGATTCAGGATGGCCATAACAGCAAGGTGGAGCCGTGTGATGGTTTTGTTTGTTTCCGTTGGCGTGCATTCAGTCATTCGTGCTGGAACCAAAGGGAGAACCTGGCCGGGAAGCAGGAGGTGAGGGTGACGGGCCGACAACAGCAGTGGGCCTTGGTTCAAAAAAGGAGAACCGATGGCAAACGAACGTACATCTGGAGCTGCGGGAGACGAAGGGTCCAACCTGTTGGTTGTAATCTGCGCTGTGATGGAGGAAGCCGACAGACGAGCAGCAAGAGGCCGGTGAACGGTGAGCAGAATGTAGCGATGCTTGATGTAATAGGCGAGCCACGCCGGGACAACGGTGACGATGATGTCATGAGATGAACGCAGCGAGACAAACGTGCAGCGGACGAAGGCTCCGAAGGTATGGGAGTCGAGGTTGACGGCCGGCGAGAGGCTAACAGGCTGGCTGGAAAAGGAGGGTCTCTTTCAGGGCGCCGTTGAGTCTTGCCATTGGCAAGCGGGCTTGCTTCTGCCGACGGAAGTAGCGGCGAACGAAGAAGGAAAGGAAAAAAAGAAAGCGTGTTCATTCCTGGAGCGCTAGAGGAAAAAAGAGGGCAGTCTTTGGATATGTTGTTTTTATAGAAGGAGTGCGCTCATGCTGGCCGGCTAAACAACCCAAAAACCTCTAGGGAAAGACAGCATTCGGGAAAGGAATGCTAAAATTAACAGGTAATCAAAATTTCTGAACGGCATATAGAAAATAATAATTTTGTCGATTTTTGGAAGACTCCCATTGTGTGTGCGAGTGAGTGTATCTCAGCTGGCCTCGGACTGTGTTAAACTCCTGCGCTTGGTGTTAACACATCACTCGCCTCGAGTTAGGCCTAGTTAATATCTGCACGAGACAGCTGCACGTGTAAAGTTTGTTATTAATGTTATTCTTTCTTTTTTCACATCACAGTAAGTATCAGTGCACTTGGTGTAGCCTAACTGAAATTCAAAATTTACAATTAAACAAAAAAGGTTGATCTTAAACAAAATTCTTTTTCATTTGCTAAATTACTAGGCCCAGGTAAGTAGGCTAACAATTTTAAGACTTCTACAGAAAAATAAACAAGCCAACCGAGGTTTTGCCAAAAGAAAAAGAAAAAAAGAACCGAAACATGAAAACTCAAAACCGATCCATTCCTAAAAACCAGGTATTATCTAATTTAACCGTTAAATACTTGGCATCTAGCGCCGCCGTATTGTCACGTACTGCTTTGCTTCACTTTGCTTTCAAGTGTTTTAAGAAATTTACCAAATGTAGCCTAGCCAAAATCAGAACTAAGTTTGTTCATTAGAAGGATCACGACCGCCAACTCCAATGGCAAGCTCCTTTAAAGCTGCTTAAAATGGCGCAAACTGTTTTTCTTTATTCGTGCTAGTACCGTAAATCGTGGATTAAACGCCCATGGGCTTATGCAGTTAATTTGGCAAATATAGGGGAAGTGGGCTTCAAATCAAGCATTATCAATTTTCTAACATTTCTGGACATCCATTACAGAAAATTCGAAGCTTTTGAACGATCTCTGAAAGACCAATTTTTACATCTTTTTAATTGCTGTGAAGAAGGGAGGAGGCTTGGGTGAGAGATGCCCAGGCCTTGTGCAGGT